>JAQHUG010000022.1:5922267-5933665 GCA_028555095.1 Dicrostonyx torquatus | reverse complement strand
GTCTGATCTCCAAAATATACAAAGAACTCAAGAAATTGATCATCAAAAGAACAAATAATCCAATAAAAAATGGAATACAGACCTAAACAGAGAACTCTCGACAGAGGAATCTAAAATAGTTGAAAGACACTTAAGGAAATGTTCAACATTCTTAGTCATCAGAGAAATGCAAATCAAAACAACTCTGAGATTCCATCTTACACCTATAAGAAAGGCCAAAAACAAGATCAAAAACACTGATGACAACTTATGCTGGAGAGGATGTGGGGTAAAGGGAACACTCCTCCATTGCTGGAGGGAGTATAAACTGGTACAGCCCCATTGGATATTAGTGTAGTGATTTCTCAGAAAATTAGGAAACAACCTTCCTCAAGACCCAGCAGTACCACTTTTGGGTATATATATACAAAGGATGCTCAATCGTACCACAAGGAATTGTTCTCAATTATGTTCATAGCAGCATTGTTTGTCATAGTCAGAACCTGGAAACAATCTAAATGCTCCCCAAACTGAAGAATGGATAAGGAAAATGTGGTACATTTACACAATGGAGCACTACACATCAGAGAAAAATAATGACATCTTGAAGTTTGCAGGCAAATGTATGGCACTAGAAAAACATCATATTGAGTGAGATAACCCACACCCAGAAAGACAAATATTATATCTACTCACTCATAAGTGGTTTTTAGACATAAAAAACCAGTCTACAAATCAAAAATCACAGAGAACCTAGACAACAATGAGGACCCAAAGAGAGACATTCATGGATCCAATCTACATGGAAAGTAGTAAATGACAAGATATCCTGAGTAAATTGGGAGCATGGGGATCATTGGAGAGGGTTGAAGGCGATGGGAACAGAGAAAAATGTATAGCTCAATAAAATCAATTAAAAAGGCTTCCGTACAGCAAAGACCACCGTCACTCATGTGGAGAGGAAACCTACTAAATGATAAAATAATCATTAGCAGCTATGTATCTGAAAGAAAGTAATTCTCTCTAGTATTCAAACAACTAAAGAACTAAACATTAAGAAAACAACACAATTCAACATCTGGAGATGGAACTAAACAGAATTTGCAAAAGATAAAACACAAATAAATTGTTGAGAAGCCTAGGAAAACTGTCTAATATCCATAACTGATATGGGAATGCAAACTAAAGTTTCTTTGAAATTTCATCCTGCCCGATAAGAATAGATAAGATCTGGAAGAACAAATAATGCCAATTGACACTTTGGATGTGGTAAGTGAAGACCATTTATTCATTGTTGGTAGAAGCGTATAGTAGTGTGGCCGACATGGGACTCAGTATGGAGATTTCTCAAGTGATGAAAACAGATCTACTGCATGATCCGGTTATGTAATTCTTGGGCATATACTGGAAGGTCTCTATATCGTAAGAGCGACACTTGCTTGTCCGAGTTGATTGTGGCTCTACTCTCAATGGCTAGGAAATAAAAATAACTTAGACATCCATTAGCTGATGAATATACTGGGAAATGTGTTATATTTACAGAATGAAATATTATTCAGATATTACAATACAAATTTAGGAAAATTTCAGGTAAATGGACAAAACTGGAAACAATTATTTTGAATGAGGTAATTTAGAGCGGGAAAGACCATTTATGTTTACTTCCATTTGGAGGTTAGCCTTGAACCTTGGGAACGTGTGTTCTATTTTTATGTTTTCTTTAATGAATAAATAGTCATATCTCTGCTCACTTTAATTCAGGTTCTTTTCATTTTACCTTTTACTCATAGTATTCCATATACATTTAATTAACAATTGTGTAACTGATCTATCTATATTTTCCTTTGTATAGATTTTCTTCTCATTATGAATTCTTTTGCTGGATTATTCATATATTAGTTGTTTACAGAAATAGAAAAAGCATGAAACTTTATATGGAACCATAAAATCACAAATGTGCAAATAACTTGTAGTAGTATGGCATTTTAGTGAGGTTAATTCTCCCAGTACTTGAACATAAGATAGTTTTTTTCTGTCTTTAATTTGCTTTAGTATTATCTTATAATTTTATCTTTTCTGCTTGGATAAATGTTCCTGAAAATGACATTTTAGAAAATGATATACTTTGTTGCACGTTCTTGTGTATGTATAGGTACAATTAAAGTTTGCAAGTTTCTTAAGATATAAACATATGTATATCTTTAAAATTTTACGTTATAATAAGACAAAGATTTATCTAAGCAGGGCCTGAGATATGTCTCTGAGAGGGTTACATTTCTTGTGTCTCCAAGTAAGACATGGTACACAGCTTTTTTCTGAAAACTCCATATTATTTTCTCTGTTTCTACTTTCTTTCATTTACCAGAGGAACTAGAAATTACATTTCTTAGGGTCATTTCTTAGAAGCATTTCATGATAAATATTCCAGTAAAAGGCTCTTGGTCAAAATTGAATAAGATTGTCTAAAGGAGGAGAAAGCTGTATTATCCCAGAGGAATACAATGACCATATGTGACTCTGGGATGTGTTAGCTTTTATCTAAATCACTGTCCACTCCTCAGAGTCCCTGTGGCTCTTCCATCTTATCAAGCACTGAGGTGGAGGATTTCTGACCAGGGAAGGAGACATATTTTACTTTTTTCTCCTCCAGAATTTCTTGTAATTGAAGCATTTTTTCCCAGATAACTGAAAATGTTTTTCTATTTTCTTCTAAGTTCAATTAACATCATCTTAACATGTACACATTAGTTTTGTGGGTATACAATTTATAAAACTGTGGATATTAATGCCAATAATTTAATTATGCTGCAAAGCCAAATTTGTTTGATTCATTTAGAGGTGGCCTTTAAAAGTACTCAATAAAATAGCTGTTGGTGAAAATATTTGTATGGTAAAAGGAATTAACAATCCAGCCAGGTGTACAAATACAAGGGATTTGTTGGCATTAGACATTAAAGTATATTCTATGAGGAATTTGTCACATGAATAAAAATATTTGTCTTGAAAACACAAGATTAAGGAATAACGGGATAGTAACTATCACAGTAAATATTGATATCATCATCATTATCCTTTTATATGGTGAAATACCAAGCTATGTATAGAATCGACTGCCTGAAATAATAGAACTAAAGATGAAATTTTACAGTATTAGTTAAGTAATTGAAGATTTTGGATTAAATGGATGACAAAATACCAATTTAACTTAAGATGTAATCTTAAAAAAACATATTTAATTTGATGTGGGATTCCTCTCTGTATGCTGTGAATACCATTGGTTAATAAAGAAACTGGCTTGGCCTGATAGGGTAGAATAGAGGTAGGTGGGCAAAACTAAATTGAATGCTGGGAGAAAGAAGGGTGGACAGAAAGAAGCCATGTTGCCCCAGTGAAGACAGATGCCGGAACTTTATCCAGCAAGCCACAGCCTCGTGGCAATACACACATTAATAGAAATGGGTTAAATTAATATGTAAGAGTTAGCTATAAAGAAGCTAGAGCTAATGGGCCAAGCAGTGTTTTAAATAGTATAGTTTGTGTGTGATCATTTTGGGGATGAGCAGCTGGGTACAAACAAATGGCCTCCCCCAACATTTATCATTTATAGAATGACAAAATTGATAATAAAACAATCTATAATTTTCAAGTCAAGGGAGAGAAAATAAAAACCAGCGGAACGGCCATGTGGGTCAAGGAACTTGCTACCATGCCTGACAACCTGAGTTTCACACCTGGGATTCACATAGTGAAAACAGGTAACTGATTGTTACATGTTGTCTTCTGACCTCTGTATGTGTGTGTGTGTGCATGTGGGGGGTTATATACTGGCAACATACACAAAAAACCACATACATATCAAATAAATGAAATTAAAATCTTTTTTTTGGCAACTGAAAGTCTTTACTTCTGCAGATTGGGATTGTACTTGGATATTCAGAACTAAATGTAACACTGAGTATCCAGAGCATGGAATTTCTGAAGGCTAAAACCATGACCTGGCATTTCGTTCTGCATCTGTGGGAGTGGGGTTGGGGTTCATACAAGCAAACAGTGTTATAGAATCTAAGCGGTTAGCTAGAGGGGGAAGTTTGCACAAACAGGTGGTTTAACAGAAGCTAAGATTAACTTGACTTCAGGTTCCTGGAATACTGTTAGGTAAATTTCCATGGAATTTTCCATCAAGAAGATCAAATTCTAGGTAAAGCTGAGATGGCCTCAGCAAGAATACAAGAATTAGGAACTTATGCACTATCTTGCCCCATCACATTAGCAATATCTACACTTCTCTATTTTTCAGGAAGTAGTTTTATAAAAGTAAAGGAATCAGTAATAACTGAAAGAAAATTTCTCAAGTAAAAAATGTATATTACCCTTTACAAATTAATCAGATCTCTATGAGCCCCTAAAGTTTTGTCCATATAGACACTGTTTGGCAAGGTATAAAAACTGTCTATAATCAGTTTTGAAGAAAAAAAAAGGCATGTTATCATAGTTTCCCTGGAACCAAGTTTCTCTTTAACCCCTAAATGTCTCCCCCCATCAAGAAGTCTCTTTTGTTATTCTCCCCCTCCATCCTGCTCCAATCTGCCTCAGACACCAGGCTCTCCCTCTAGTTTCCATCACTCCATCCTCCCAACTGCCTTCCCTACTTTACCCAGGAGATCTCTTCTACTTCCCTTTTCCACGGACATCCATCAGGGAAATGCATCAGTCTTTGGGTCTTCCTTGTTATCTAGCCTCTCAGGTTGTGCATTGCAGGTTGGAGAGAGAAAAACAGGATATTAAATATCTGATTAAACAAAAAATAGACCAGGAAAATCCTTGAAAAGAGACAAAACAGTGACAATATGATAAACCCATACATATATATTATATATCCATATATTGGTAAATAGTAAAAATAAGCTAAATATAACAATGAAAATTCAGAAAATCAAAGCCTGGATAAACACAGTGTTAAGTACAAGTTGCTGAAAGAGACACTTTCCTAATATGTCAAAGGTATATGAAAGTTAATTATTAATCAAATATAATCTGCTAACATTAATATGAAGATAGTAAGCATCACATTAATAACAGGTAGGGTAGACTATAAGACAATAAAACTCTACAAGTAAAGGATGCAATATAACCATGCATAGATAAAACTATTAAAAATAATCTAATAACTTTCAACATTATGTAAATAATGTAGTTATCAAATTAAGTCAATGCTCTTGCCATATTAATAAAATTAAATACATATGAATATTAATAGCTATATGAATAGGTAATCCAAACATAGGTAAACAAGGATATAAAGAGTTTTAAAAATGTAACACTTAAATTTGATAGAAAGTTGAAAATAACTCAATCCAAAGTCAGAAGGTGTAGTTTTCAAGTGAGCAAGAAGTAGTTCTAAAGCTGAGGAAAAGCTGCAATAAAATAAGCAGGTTTCCAAACAGTATAATGCCTTAAAGGTGTAGTTTGAATTTTACTCACGAAGAATTAATTTTAGAAAGCTATACAAAGAATAAAACAAGAAAGTCTCCACATTTTCAAACTGAGAGTTACCTTGAGACAGATAAAACACAAAGTCACAATGCAAGCTATCAAACTTTTCAAACTTAATAATGCCGTTGATATTGTATTTAGGGTAAAAAGAAGTGTGAGTGTGTGAGGCACACACTTCCTAAATTCCACACTTAATGAACAATAAATGTAAGAAATGCTTTTTATGTATATTTCTGTATATTGAGACCAGCCTGGTCTACAAGAGCTAGTTCCAGGACAGGCTCCAAAGCCACAGAGAAACCCTGTCTCGAAAAATAAAAAACAAATGCTTTTTATCCTTGTTTCTTATCAGAGAAATGTTGAGTCAAGCCATGCAAAGATGACAATCACAGAGAAGAGTCAACCTCCTTTAAACTGGACTGTTAGCTACAGTGCACAAAAAATGAAGCTTTTGCAATAGGATGTAACATCGTTTTCTAAGCTTAGTTCTATGAACTTGAGACTGCATTTCCAAGTACAGAATATATATAAGCAAACAAACTCATGAGAATGTGGACAGAATGTTGCAGCAGCCCTGGTCATGATAACTGAAAGGCAGCCATCACAAATGTCTGAATATGAGACAAGTGCCTCATGGGAAATTCACATGGGAGAACAATAAGCAGCATGTTCCTGAATAGAACCTTTAACCAAAGTTCTTTTTAATACAATTTTGTCAATATCTACATGCCATAGTATTTGTATTACTTATATTAAACCTAAGAAGCTGTTTTTCTTTAGTGTGTGATATAAAAATTGCATATACTTGGATGATATATTTTTCCAGTCTGATTATTGCTATCACTTAATTGGGAAATTTATAGTGTTTATATTTTAAGTAATTATTTATATCTGAGGATTTAAGTATATCAGTTTTCAATCTGATTTCTATTTTTTTATTCTTATCCATATTTTCTGCTTCTGCTTTGCCGATTATTAATATAACCGTTTTACTAATCCATATCACAAAAGACTAGAGATGAAAGAGGATATTAGAAACGTATCTAGGAATTTAGAGGAAACAGAAATTCAATTATTTTACTGCATTAATGAGGTTATAACACATAACTTTTCATAATGTCTGGTAAACTTGGATCTTTACTCTATTGATGGTATTTTTTAGATGAATATAAATTCAGTAAAAAATAGTATGAATTCTTTGAAATATTACCAAATGAAAAGTTCCCCATAATTGCATATTTAACCTCAATAGAAATATATTTGAGCCAGGTGGTGGTGGCACACACCTTTAATCCCAGCACTCAGGAGGCAGAGGCAGGCGGATCTCTGTGAGTTCGAGGCCAGCCCGGTCTACAAGAGCTAGTTCCAGGACAAGCTCCAAAGTTACAGAGAAACCCTGTCTTGAAAAACCAAAAAAAAAATAAAAATAAAAAAAGAAATATATTTGAAACAGACCATAATAAAATAGGGTGTTCAGAAACAAATATGTTTCTGTTTGAAAGTACAGAGTCCAAGAAGAAGCTGAGAACAGAGACAACAGCTGGATGTGGTGTTAGAAGTTCATCCTCAGCTACCTAGCAAGCTCAAGGCCACCCTGGGCTTTGTGGGATCCTGTCTGAACCAGTAGTCCACCACCAAACAAAAGACATAGACAGCAAAGAGGAGAAGGAAAAATGAGGCTCACATTGTGAAAGTATTGTATTACAGAGTAAATAAGGCAGTTATTGGCTATGACATCAGCGTAAGATGGTAGGGTTTTAGCATTCTGAATATTTTATCAGCGTGTGTAGGTTTACTTGCATGCATACACTTGCACTCGTGTTACCTAGTAATGCTTTCTTTCCCTATCTGATATTGGGAGGAACCAGGTGGTGTTCCACAAGGACTAATCAAAACTCAGAGGAGTGCTGAAACCATTAGCACCGTTCTGAAAATTTCTCAACAGAATTCATAGGACTGCAATGTTTGGCAGCTGATAGAGAAGACAACAGCAGAGCCACTGACACCTCAGCCACGGTCCAGGCTCCATGACTGCAACCCAGGCCACTCTAGTAGTTTCGGGAATGGCACACGGTGTGTGCTGAAGGAGCACTGTTATAGAGGAACAGTTGAGGAGGGGGAGTTGGCACCAACAGCTCTCTGTTCTGGACCTTCTTAGGACTAGCAGGACTGAGTGGAAGATGGCTGAGCAGATTGTGGAGTCTGTAACTGGCCTGGCATGCAAGCATGAGAAACTTCTGCATGTGTGGCACTAAAGACAGTTTATGTCTTTCTGGGTCAGTTGGATTTGGCCAATATAATCAGTTTTACCCCAATATTCAGACTGATATTTTAAAAATCATTCTCAGTGAGTTTATGATTTTCCACAGATTGGCATCTTTTAGGGGCTTGTCAAGCAAGTAAAAAGAATGAGAGGTTGATTGGGAAAACCTGATGATGTGCATATCAGTATTCACTCACGGCATCCTTACCCACAGTCTTCTGGGTGATGCCCACAGCACTGCTGTTGACATCTTGACTTTCCCTATAAAACATAACTATTTCAAAGGTGAAAACGATTGAATTTTAGAGAAAATTTGTACACACAGACTGCATATTTGAAAAATGATAGACTTCTGTGAAAAAAGTGAAACAGTCTAATATTGATTTGAAACTGATAAGCTGTCTCATGGTTTTAAGAAACTTTTTTTCTCTGGACAATACATATGTCTTTCTAAGTATTTGACATTAAATGTCATATTCAGAAGTCATACTTTTTAGCTTCATTGTTAAGCCATAATGCTCTCAGTAGTGCTGATCTCGTCAATACGATGAAGCAAATGGCCATTCTCTGGTTGAGATATTTTAAAAGATGAGAAACATCTCATTATATATGGCTCTAGTTTATGCATTCCATATACAGGTGCTGTGACAGGCACAATGCACACACACACATGTAATGACACGGAAGCTCAATGTTGTGAGGTACAGCCATTGCAGAAAACATTCATTTTTAATTAAAAAAAATTTGAGATAATGCTACATTTCTTCCATCCCTTTCCTCCCTTCAAAGTCTCTCACACACCCCTCCGTACTTTCCTGTAATTTTATGGCCTCTTTTTTATTAATTGTTATTGTATGCGTGCACACCCACACCCACACCCACATATTATTATACACACACACACACATATATATATTATACACACATACACACATGTACAATTCTAGATATAATCTTCTCAACCATTATAATGTTGCTTGTATGTATGTTTTCAGAGCTGACCATTTTGCACTTTCCTCGGGAAGACTACCTGTCCCTCTTCCAGCTTTCCTCATTGGCCTGCAGTATTTGTATAAGAGAACCCATGGGCTTTTCCTTGCCTACTTTGACATGTCCTTCAGTGTCATTCTTGCTCAATAACTACACCCATAAACTCTCACTAACATGATTGCTCAAATGTGAAGGACATTCTTGCTTTTAAAACCAAAACCATGCCATTGAGGAACAGTGGTGGATATTGAAAGACATGTAAATACAAACTGTTAGGGTTTGTTAAAAAGAATTGATATTTTTGACCCAATAATTTTTGGAATTCTAATGATCACAAAAAGACAGTTCATTTTTCTGTGTTCTTTCTCATTCCCAGAGGTAAACAAATGCAAAATATATTTGGAAGACTATTGCAGATAATTATTAAGACAAGAACAAGGCAATACTTGAAACGAATATGGTTTATTTAACAATATAAATTTATTTTACATATAAGTTGGGAACAATTTTGATGTAGTTTACATATGAATAATTACATTTTCAGAAGAAAGTTTTTGCAGACTGTCATACTATCTTATTGATAACAATACAGACAAGTTGAATTTCATTTATGTTCCCCAGATAATTGAAGATATAATAGTGCTTTTGAAGTCATTAAAATCTTTCTGGTTTTAAGACACTTGGAGATATTTCAACTTAGAGAACTGGTTATAATTCATGGGCCGAGCTGCTATAGAATCTTCTCAGTAGAAGCCATAGGACCAGGACCTTCTATAGCACAGTGGGCGACAACAACCATATCCATAGCCACCATAGCCACCATAGCCACCATAGCCGTAGCCTAGGCCACCATAGCCATGATAGCCACCATAGCCACCATAGCCATAGCCCAGGCCTCCATTGTAGCTGCCATAGTAGCACATGTTGGTAGGAGCAGACTGATTAGTTATGAACCACAGGTAGGTTGAATCTTGTTGTCACCGTCTGCCCAGGGCCTTTTATACACCTGGGTTGTTGTTGGGGAAACCACAGGCACCTCTCCACCTCTACTACACACCTGTCCACTGTGCTTCAGAAACGTCACTAGTTCCATGATTTATTGGATACTCAAGGCTTCATACCTGAGATAATTGTGCTCCTACATCAGCATCCAATGGTCAAAATGTGGGATCCATTCATTTTTCAAGACTCTAGATTGTTCTTTATCTAGATCAGAGAATGTATCACATAATTTTGTCAGATGATATGTCATTAAATAGTTTTCTCTATTTTACAGTTGTTATTTACTCCACAGAAAGGTCTTCATGTTTGCTTTCATGTTTCTGTTACTGTTGCTGTTAGATTTCATGGACTTACTTGTAGGAGAACATTTCTGAACTCTTGTTCATGAAGAAGACGTTGTTTATTGATTACAGCATCAATAATGATGACAAGTTGTCTTCTTTCATTAATTTATCTAGATTTATTCCTAAGTATATTCTTGTCCTGAATGTTGTTGTAAAGCCTTTGGAACAAAAAATAACATTTTACTTTGCACAAATCCATAGAAAAACTGTACGAGATTCCGGTTTTTCTTTGTGAGCCTATGTAAAGGTATTGTAGGTGTAACTGTGAAACTCATTCTTGTTGAGTAAGTGATCCAACATCTACTTCAATGACCCTTCATGTTAAAAATTATTTTATTATTTTTATGTATACAGGTTTTGCTGCATATATGTCTTTGTGGCATGAGGATGTAGTTCATGAAAATGTTGTGGATCTCTTGGTCCTGGAGTTACAGATGGTTGTGAACTGTTGTGTGTGTGCTGGGTCCACCAGTAAAAGCACCCATAACTCTTAGCCACTTAGCCCTGTTTCTAACTCTAACGTTATATATAATTTTAAATCAGGGTCCACATGGGCCTTAGACATGATTTTGAAAGAAAAGCAATGTCATGTCATCTAAAAAGTTTACTCAGTATCTACTGAGTTGACTAGACAGTGAAAGTACTTGGTATGTAAGTGTGAAGCTCTTAGTTAAAACTTCCGGAATTATGTGCCCACATGCCTATACCCTAGTGATGTGTAGGTTACAGATAGGACGATTACTGGAGCTTGCTGGTTGTCAGCCTAAGTTGATGTCTACTATGAGACCCTCTGTCAAATAACTAGGTGGGTAGACAGAGCATAGTGGTAAGGAACTCAGTGTTTTACTCTGGCTTCACACAAGCTTACATGCCCTGTACCAACAGTGTGCCTACATCACAGACATGCCACATGCAAATTCATACACGTACATACACAAACACAGGGTTTAGGTTCAATTTCTTGAATTATGTTTTGTGGTAGAATCTTTGTCAATTATGCACAAAATATTAGCTACTAAACTGAATACAGTCTCCTCATAAAGCCATGTTGTACATGCTTTTTAAAGAGACCAGACAAGCCAAGTGTATGTCTTCTGTCTCTCTCTTTGTAGCAGGTAGATGGGGTATTAATAAGAATGATGAAAACCCAGCAGTTAAAAGGCAAGTTTTATTTCCTTTAAATTTTTTTATAAAATTTCAGACTATAAAATTTAACATTCCAACAGACAAATCTAAACAAGTAAGTTTTCATCAGTGCAAACATTGGATGATGTTATGAAAATAAAACACTCTGATTTTACTGTGCCTATCTGAAAATTCCTTAAAC
>JAQHUG010000022.1:5893339-5910930 GCA_028555095.1 Dicrostonyx torquatus | reverse complement strand
ATCAGTCCCCATTGGCAGTCACATTCAGAGAGTCTGGTAAGGTCATATGCTCATTCTGTCCCAGTCCAGCTGGATTTGTTGAGCTCCCAATAGACCAAGCACGCTGTCTCTGTTGGTGGGCCAGTCCCTCATGGTCCTGACGTCCTTGCTCATCTTCTCCCTCCTTCTGCCCTTTCACTGGACCTTGGTAGTACAAGCCCTTGCTCTGGTGTAAATGTCTATCTTTATTAATAATTTACAGTATGCAGCATATTGATATTTCAAAGTTGTGATGTCTGTATCAATCATTTGGTGAAAAACTCATAATTTTATATTAAAGGTCATAAAAACAGAACTTGTTAATTCAAAATGAGTCATAAATAGGTTTGAACATTGAACACAAAGCTACTGCTTGATGGAAGCAGTGACATGAGATTTTATATATGACACTCACATGAGTTAATGGGGTGGCAATTGCAGATACTTTCAAAGATAAACATATTTGAAGACTCACTTTACATGCTAATATAAGACACAGATGTGGTGTTCACGCCTGCGCTGCAGAGTAGAAGAGGACCATGGAGAATGGGGTGAACAAGCACAACCTTCAGTTCTCAAATGTAGTGTACAACAAAACAAACACTCCAAGCCTTGGTGTGGACAAATGTCTATAGTCTGTCAATTATATTTTAAATGAATGCTGATTGGCCAGTTGCCAGGCAGAAAGTATAGGTGGGACAACCAGACAGGAAGTACAGGCAGGTGAATGAGAACTGAATTTTGGGAAGAGCAAAGCCCATTCCTCTGCAGTTGTGAGCCTACCACAGAAGAAGCAAGATGTGACTGCCTCACTAAAAAAAAGTACCGAGCCATGTGACTAGCATAGAGAAGAATAATGGGCTAATATAAGTTATAAGAGTTAAAAAGAAGTCTGAGCTAATGGACCAGTCTATAACCTAATGTAGACCTCTGCATGACTTCCTTGGGACTTAACAACTGCGGGAACTGGGCAGGACAGAAAACTCTGACTACAAAGCCTAAAGTGTAGGGGTGTAGCAAAGTTTACCAAATGCAATGCAGGATTTTACTCATCAGCTAAAAGTTTAGTTTATGGAATAGCATTTTAATATGACCAGTGTGGATCACTGAAGCAATTACAAGTTCATCAAATGCCACTTCCCTAGTATAACATATTCTCACTAATGTGTGCTTTGCAGCATTCTTCGTGTGGACACAGTTTCTATCACAAAGCTACTCTCTCACAGGTGTGCCCATAAGAAAGGTTATAACCATAATGTTAGAGCACATGAATAGTATTGTCAATGTAAAAGATTTTATAGGAAATGAATTAAAGTTTGTATCATGTGAAGGATGTTGAGCACATTTTGTGTAGAAAAAAATTTTAACAGGTGTGGCAGAAGAAAAATTAGTTTTCATAAAAGTAGAAACTCAAAATGATTATATCCAATGAACATGATGGATGTAGCATTTAAACTATTCTTTCTTTCCCTAGTAGGTCAAGTTAGATAACTATTGTTTTAAAACCAAACTAAGGGAAGTACTAGTCATGGGATCAGGAAACATACAAGTACTGTAGTATTTCAATTTTTTCCTCAATAGAATCCATAGGTCAAGTATCATCTATATCAGCATGGGATACAATATCTATAAACATACCCGTCATAGCCATAGCCAGAGTCCAGGTGCCATAGCCACATCCACAGCTGCAACCAAAGCCCAGGTTACTATAGCCCACGGCACCATGGTAATAACACATGATCTGGAAGTAGAAAGTTTTGTTAAAAATTTACGAGAACAGTGTCCTCTTTCTGAACACCCTACCTTTCCAGCACTTTAATGCCCTATCAGAAGAGGGTGGGATAAACAACAGGAAGGGCTTCACTCATAAATCACTCTACTTACGTGAAGAAAAGCCTTACTATCATGTTTCTTTGGATAAAGAATTCTCATAGGCTGCACACATTTTCTTTTCTTTTGGCCACTGGGCTCATGATGAATTGAGTTGTAAGTCATTATATTTATGAATCTGCATCAAACTACGTAAGTTATAGAAAATTATTTGATAAAATTTTAAGGGATTTAGAAGGAAAGATAATGAGCTCCTTATGAGAGCACTTGGTACCGAGACAGATATTCTAATCACACACATTTTATTTTTATGAGGTACTAAAAAGCTGATCTTTTCATATTAAATCATTGGATTGTGGTAAGTTATTTGTACTGTTATTTGTTTTACTTTTTGTGTTGTTTCATATTTGAAATTAATTTTAAACATTGTTACAGCACTTCACAAATCCAGAAATAGATATCCTGCATAGATGCCCATCAACAGACAGAATGAGGATGAGGAAGTCATGGCATTTCTGTGCAATTGAATTTTATTCAGCAACAAAGAAAATGGAAATCATAACATTTTTTTAAAACAGGATGGAACTTGACATCTTGACGTTAAGTGACTTGATTTTTCTCCCTCTTTTTTTATCGCAATATTTCAGCTTCGTCTACACCAAGCCCAGGTTACCGCTTCAGCATTACAATCAGGTGCCTAGAGCATTTTCATTCATTTGAGGCACTTGGTTTCGCTAAATTCATACCTTGTCTCCTGGACCTGGAGTATTTGGGATGATCTCCAGCAGCTGCCTTTGACTCTCTTTTTGCCTTTTGAAAATGGTCCTTGGATCAGGAATACCGCGGTACCTAAAGAGATAAAGGACATCAACAGAGTGTGCTGCATGTATAATTCTATGTGGGGGTTAATTTTCCTATTTCAAAATCATTGCTTACTTTGTTCTGCTTAGTCTGTCAATGAATTGGCTTTCAATGTTTCAAATTCTTTAGAGAAAGAGAAGGCTTCCTTATGTTGAAACACTCGTGACTGGTCTGCGATGATATTTGCCAAATGCAAAGGATGCAGAGTTTTTACTGCTATGATAATTCTACATGGAATGAATTCTGCTCTTAGAATTGCCTATAATTAATACATAGAGCCAAAGATTACATACAAATATTCTGAATTTTGTTCAGAAGATGACAGAATGAAACAGATACTTTACAGAGGAGGAAAAACAATCTCTTAGTGAAGGAACACTACCTCTCCCACAGGACAGACTGTGAATTCGTTCAGCTTCAACATGATCATTTTAATTGGATTCTTACAAACACTTGCTACTGACACCAGTTGGAAAGATGAAGAGTAAGTGGAAGAGTTTAGTTTGAAAAAAGCAGCACAAAAGAATATAAGTACCTTTGTGAAAATCTGCTGCCTCAGGGAAGAAAATCTGTTAGAAAGAAAACATTTTAACATTAGTTGCTGATATAATGAAATAGGATTTCTTTAAGTTGGGAAGTAAATAAATTTTCTAACTTGTCTTATTGAAAGTTTCTTAAAAGGAATTAATGCATTTTTTAAACATTAGAAGTGCTCCAAAACAGGTGTTAATTACATCAGAGGTATCATTAGCATCATATGTGAGATACCCAGAAACATTGTTCTTCATTGTTGCTTTAGAAAGGAACATTCCTCTCCCCACTTTCATTGGCCAGGTCAAGAACACCACAATAAGACAATAACACAGGGCATTTCTCAGCAAAGAGGAAATCAGAAAAATATGAATACCTTTGAACTCAGCTGAAATACTGTTCTCCAACTGGAGAACTAGGAGGCTATGAGACAGACTCACTGAGTACACAGGTGCCTATGGTGTGTGTTGAGTGCCTTTGCTATGGAAACGGAGGAATGACAAAAGTAAGTAAGGCAGAATAAACCTGCTTACATGTCTCTGAATGTTGTGAGTTCAATGATCCAAACTTGCTGTATTGTTGAAAAGCAATGAGGACAGCTCTAACATAGCTGACAGAAAGTGGAGCTCTCGTGTGACATACTGTTAACTGGGTTATGAATGATTATCAGTAATATTTGTAAGTACCAATGGAAAACTGTTTTGCACATGTATATATAAAGCGTGGTTGTCATAGCCATATCTTTTCAGTGTCACCATGTCTAATATCAATATGAAGGTCATAACCTCTAAAGAATGACACATGATTTAGAATGAGCCTGGTTCCTTATTGGTGCTAACGAGCCACCAATGGCTTAATTGAAGGTGTTGTATAAGAAAAAGAACTTTTTAATAATTGCTTTAAAGTAAGTTCAACTTGTGATACATACACTGATATAAGAAATAAAGAATTAAATAATTCACTGGGAATTTAAATTTTGGACTGTGATTCAATTTATAAGTAAAATATAGACATAAAGAATGAGGAAAGTAGTAGCCTGGGGCATTTCCATTGCAGACTGTGTCCATTACTCTATACAGAATTATTGCTTTAGGAAATGAATTTTGAATTGAATTAGCCTCTGTACTTCTTATAATCAACACACAGAAGACTTAGTCATACTTGTTGAATGATGCGTTTATCCCTCCCTGTGATGTTTTTAAAGAATCATGAACAAAAGGCATTGCTATGGAGATCCACTGCACAGGGCAGTGACTGGAGTTTGTAATAATGTATGTTTCAAAACAGTCAAAATAATGAATTTTTAGTATTTGAGAAGGTGAATGTGTTGATTAGCTTCATTGAGTCATTATACAATGTATTCATGTGTTGATATATGATATTTCCCTCATATTAAACTATTGATTATCAGATAAGTATAAGTAAAATGTATAAACACCATGCATAATCCAAAAACAGAGATAAATGTAGCATTATGTAATCTCATAGTTAAATAAATTTACTTTTTAAGGACTTAAGAACATTTTAGACATATCTCTTCTTCAAGGAGAATGTTGGTATGTATAGAATAGTGAGTTTGCAACACTTTGGTTATAAAATCACTGGATACTATAAAAAGACATCTTGTAACTCATAATTTTGATATTTATTTAAAAATTCAAGTTGATATTTTAAAATATGCATTAATTAATTTTATATTTTTTAAAAAATTTTTTGTAATAAACTTTAAAGTTACACTTTCTCCCCTATCCCAGGCCCTCCCGCTTCCCCACCACCCTTCCTCCCTCCTCCTGCCCTGTGGGAATCCCAAGGCCCTCCCCACTCCATCCCAGCCTACGAAGGTGTGCATCCATATAGACTAGTTTCCCAAAAAGCCAATATATGCAGAATAGATATGTCCCTGTGCCATTGTCATTGGTTTCTCAGTCAGCCCCCATTGGCAACCACATTCAGAGATTCCAGTTTGGTAATACGCTCCTTCAGTCCATGTCCAGCTGGATTTGATGGGCTCCCAATAGATCAGGCACACTGTCTCATTTGATGGGCCAGTCCCTCGCTGTCCTAACTTCCTTGCTCATCTTCTCCCCCCTTCTGCTCTTTGACTGGACCTTGGGAGCTCAGTCCATTGTTCTGATGTGACTGTGGGTCTCTGACTCTATCTCCATTCATCAGGCTAAATTTCTATGGTGATGATCAAGATATTTTGTGACTATGGGACAAGACTAAGATAAGTGCAGTTCTCACCCTTCACTGGGGAAACTTTTTTTTTTTTTTGCAACAGAAACTACTAAGAAAAATCACAACCAATCAGTATGCTGAGTTGTGGAGCCCCATCCCAATATACACATCTAAAAAACACTCTTGAACCTAAGGTTCATGGGATTATTTTGGGACTGAGGAGTCACGAAACAAACAAGTGGCCTCCTTACTACATGAACATCACCATTTTCACACATTCCTTTGCACTTCTTCACAGGTAGGTGCGGCCAATCACAAGTGAGGTTGCCCTCAGTAGAATTTATCTTGCATAAACCACAAAGAACCACAAAGAACAGTGCCAGCAAAACTCTCATAAATCTTTTATTTCATAAGGCACAGTCAAGCCTTTATGGCCAAGATTCCTGGACTAACTGTCAAGATTTTTACAGATTATATGTATTAAATGCCAGGTTTTGAAAAAGCTTCAAAGACATTGAAGGTCAAATATAAATTCCATAACGAGGTTTTATGATGGTATAGTAAATATGCAAATTGTTCTCAGCTTATTATTACTCTCAAATTCTTGTGTCAAACTCAGGCAGAAATTCATTACTTTGTAGGTTGTCCGTCATATGTCGTCTGATAGTGCCCACTATATCTTTACAGATGAATTCATTTTACCTTAGTTACAGAACTGAACTAACACCTTTGGCACATTCAGCTGTATGGATGAGTATATGGTTTAGTTTTTGTCCCTATCCAAGCTATATCTCACTTTATCATTTCTAATAGAAAATAAAACATCTATTTTATACTTCTAGATAATTTTGACACAGCTCAGTGATTTATCTGTACACCAAATATTCCCTCATGGTCCACCCTCCTGATGTGGACTGTGATGTGCAGTGGTACGTTAGGGTTTGCGTGGAAATACCTTCATCCATCTTATGCTGACCTCCGTTGAAGTTAAATGTTTTCCCATGTCATGAACTAGCAACCGGTAATTCTATGACCTGGCATTTGTTTCTACTTCTTGTAAGTCTGAATCTAGTTGTTAGAAACAGTAGATGAGTCTGCCTTCCAGGGGGTGGCTTCATGGAGACCTATCTACTCACTGTGAATCAGCCTGCTTGGAGGCTACAGATCACAGTCAACAGGGTTCCCTGGGAAAACCAGAGTGTGACTTTCTCTACTTTTAGATACATCAGCTTAACACAAAATTTCTTATTCTTTTAGCTTCAATGATACAAGTCCTCCAAATGAAGACTTTACTATTCCTGTGCTTTCTTGCTTATTCAACACTCTCTTGAATATAAAGTTTATATTCAAGAAAATATTTATGGTAGGAATGAATAGAATTAGAAAACATTATTCTCATACATCTAATAATCTAAAAAATTTCTAGGTGCTGTACATGGGCTAATTTGATTATCAGAATTGAAATAGGTACAGATAGGCACTTGGGTATTGGAATTATGCTAGACTTCTGTGATTGGTAAAGATTGACTTCAGCTGAATGTGCTGGTCTATACTCAGTAATCTCAGGCTTTGAGCGGTTTAAACAGGGTGGTTGCCTTGAGTTAAAGGCAAGCCGGGGCACACTAGGAGCCTTGGAACCATCTGTGCAACAAACTAAGGGCCTCATTTCAAAACAGGAAGAAAGAAGAGAAAATTATTTTCTTAAATACAGAGAGCATATTTGTAAAAAAATGTCTAAAATCCTTACTAAAAGGTGTAAGCTCACTGTGCAAGAAATATAAACTTAGAGATAGACCAACACTAGCAGTTCCCCGAATCTAAGGTCAAGTGTATATATATATAAATCCTAGTTGGTTAGTTAAATTCTACCTGGTTTCATGAAAATGTAGCTTTGTCAGAATTATTGTTTTATATAAATAAACACCTATGTTTGTCTTTGAGCCACAATTCAGAAATAAGGTCTTAAAATGTAAAGAAACCAATTCCATGAAAATTCAATTTTATAAATAAAATGCAATCTAAACATTTCATTTTAAAATTCAGATTAGAAATTGAAACTGGGTAGAAAAATCTGGTGTTTCAAAGATAAAGTAAAAAAATGAATTATTGAGAAAAATACAAGAAAAATCAAGCATCTCAGGCGGTTGTTTGAGACATTAAACTATTGCCTTGGGATTTCACGAATGTCAATAATAAAACTTCTCACATATAAAAGAAAAGACTCCCTAAGGGCATGTAAGAGGCTATGAAACATTAGAGAATACTGCACAGAGGAACTCAGGCTGACCTGTTACACATGAACAAGAGCAAAGCCGGACTTGTGTGGATACACAGCTGTGTATTAAAAATGCTAGTTCCTGCTGTAAGGCCTCGACACAAAACAAAAATTACAGATTTGATATAGCTTTTATTTTGATGTTGTGTCCTTGACTCACATTGAAGACTCGTGGGTAATTCAGATGTGGTTCAACCACAGAAAATAACTCCAATTCCATATGTAAAATAAACTCAACTAATTATTCAAATTTGCTTTGGAAATATGGCCAATGGCATGAGCCCTTGGTGGATCCCACCCACACTGAGGGCATATAAAAGGCCCTTTCCACAGGCAGAACTGTACAGACTCAACTCACCTACACTCCTTCTCTACCCAAGAACAACCCCCAAAACCAACCATGTGTGGCTACTACGGAAACTACTACGGCGGCAGAGGCTATGGCTGCTGTGGCTATGGAGGCCTGCGTTACGGCTATGGAGGCCTGGGCTATGGCTATGGAGGTCTGGGCTGTGGCTATGGCTCCTACAGTGGCTGTGGCTACCGTGGACTGGGCTATGGCTATGGCTGTGGCTATGGCTATGGCTCACGCTCTCTCTGTGGCTGTGGCTATGGATATGGTTCTGGTTATGGATCTGGATTTGGCTCCTACTACTGAAAGAACCACGGGAAACTCTCAATGACCACCTACAACTCCAGGATTCCCTCAAGTGTTCTGAGGCTTACACTTGGATGAAGAGGATCTTGCAGTTGAATGAAGTCCATCATGGACTTGTATCAATCTCTATGATGTTGACCTATTCCCCGAACTTTACTTCTCAAGTGAAATTCAGCTTCAAACTCACAGCTCTGCCACCATCATGATGAAAACAGAGCAAAAGCCTCATTGACTTTGATGGTCGAATTTGTTTCTCTGATGTTCAAATAAACTCGTTTAGTCTAAAAAGTTTTTCTCTAGTCATTAAATGCCAATTATTACTTAACACTTTCTGTTTAGTTTGTAAGAATGAGTGAGCATGTATTATGCATAGTTCTTCACAGGAACAGAGTCCATAGACAGTGCATAAACGTTATTATATGATTGTCTTAGAGGAAATCAATCACATCCTTGGTTGGATTTTAAATCTACATTGTGGAATAGACTACATGCCTTGGATTTTAAATTTGTTCAAAAGATCACAGAAGATTCTACTACTAAACTTTTGCTAAATAAACATATAGTTAAAGTGATTTATATTTGTACCAGTAGATTGGTACAGCTCCTATCCTTAGTTAAAGAAGCCTCTTTTACCAATGAGCAAAAGTCAAAGCAGAGACATATCCAAGTACTGAGAGCAAGAGAGTTTGAATGCTCAACCCTAAAGGAAACATCTATAACACCCACTCTGAGACATCACCAATGAACAACTAAACAGATTTAAAAACTGGTTGTGTCTCTGTGTGTGTATGTGTGTGTGTCTGTGTGTGTGTGTGTGTGTATCAGTTGGAGGATCAGTTGAAAAAGGGGACAAGTGAGGGAATAGGGCATAGACAGCTAAAATTAAGAGTAATGTAAGGGGTAATAGAAAGACCTATTACAATAGAATCTTTGTAAAATATATACATGTATAAAAGGGATATAAATGGAATCACCAAATAATGGAGGAGACAGAGTCCCAACTGGACATCTCTTTTCACCAACAGAAACTTCCAGGACAAGGATTGGTTATATCTAGTTGAGTTGTCGACCAAAGGAATCCATGGGAACCTCCAAACAACCAAGGCTTTTGCTAAGACTGTAGGTTGTTCTCCACAAACTGATGGCAAGGCCCGATTGCTGATGACAACAGCTACAGAATTCAGAGAACATGGAGAAGTCAAGCTGGTGCCTATATAGACCCTTTGCTCCTGTGTGCTAACATATTTAGTACAAGGAAGTACTCTGCACACTGCCAACGGAGAAAGGCAAACACCGGCCTAGTCACAGACCATTCGATCTGCAATGATGTCTTGCATCACCATATACTAGGACAATGGTGGCACCAAGCTTGTGGGAGTAACCAGCTAATATTTGACTTAAGATCCTCACCATGTGGTAGAATCCATACTCCACACTGCTTGGTTGACAAATAATCTGAGACTAGATTGCCCAGGGATGTAGGGTAAAACCAAATACTACTGTAAAAAAATATAGCAACAAAATGACTCTCAGACATTCATCTATACTTATGTCATAGACTGGTGACTTGCTCATCAATCATCTGGGAAGTTTTCTTATTTAGCAGATATGGATGAATATAGAGACCCATAGCTAAACATTACACAGAGGATGAGATACCTCAGAATATTTGGTACTAGATGGTGTGTCTCCATCAAAAACCTCCCTTCATGGCTCAGGAAACCCTGTGGAAGAAGGGTCAGAAAGAGTATATAAGGCAGAGATGATGGAAGACAATAAGGAAACTAGGCTTTCTAACTTACCAGGACCAGTTCACTTAAGAACCCACAGAGACCAAGACAGCATGCGCAGAGCCTGTATAGGTCTGTACCTGAGTCAGCATGCGCAGGGCCTTCACAGGTCTGCACTCAAGACAGCATGTACAAGCCTGCACTGGTCTGTACCAGATAGGCTCCTAGAACTGAGAGGAGTGGACATACACACCCACCCCTAACCCAGAAGCAATCTCCAATTGATGACCACTTAAAAATGAAAATTATTTTTCTTCATAGAAGTCTTACTAGGGAAACGCACTGCCCTTTAATGGAGACTGCATGCCCAGCAGTAGATGGTCAACAGAAAGCAAACAAAACAGCTTCTTGGAAGGTTCCTTGCCTCATAATGTCATGCAGGGCTGTTTTTTCAAATCTCTTTTATTTTTTAAAATTTATTCATTTATTTAAATTTTTCTCTCTTTTAAGCCTGAGGTCCTCTGCATATATATTATTGCTTCAAGTTTAGGGTTTTATGGGATTCTTAGTGTGTGTTAATAAGTGCATCCATATCCGTTTCTTGTACCTTTACTTGAGCTCCTCCCCTTCTGTTTGCTTGCATTGTTCTATTTCAATGTTTATATAAACAAAACAGTCACAGACTTGCAGGAAAGGTAGCCCATAGTGGAAGAGTTTGACATTTGTACATTTTACCAAATGGTATTAGTTTAGATATTTTCAAAACCTAAAATAGCTAATTTTATTTTTGCTAGTATCACAATATCAAAGCTGTTCAGTTTTCAATTTTATTTTCAGTGACTCAAATGATTTTCAGATTAATATTCAAAGAAGTAGAAGTTCTGGTACAGAGGGAATTATAGACAAAAGCTGCCATTTTAACATTAAGGACATATTGTTAGATAATCCAGGAAAATACAGATACTCATGAGAATTTGATTTAAGTATATTAGGAGTTTTAATTGCTCAAAAGAATCCCGGAGACTGGAATCTTCCATAAGATCATGGACAGAAGTGAGCATGTGTGTATCTAACATAGCCACAGTCATAACCAAAGCCCAGGTCTCCAGAGCCATGGTCCTGCCCACCATGATTGTAGATAGAGAATCTCATGGAATGCGAATTAGAGGGTCAGATTCTACAGTTTTAAGTTCACAGTTTTTATATAATCAAGTGAGTGGTTTATAGAGCATCTCACTGCTGAACTCATATAACAAATGGTGGGCATCGATGCTGTCTACAGTATTCCCTGCACCCAATACGCCAGCACTTTTGTTTTGTGGCAGGATGCATGGATAGATGTGTTGTGCCTCTAATGAGAGACTCTTCTCTTATTTTATTAGCTTACTTCTTCCAGATGCCAAATTAAAGTCAATTCCAGCTTGCAGTAGGTCATAAAACTCACAAAGATACCTCTTATTAAATTTCTGTTTTTCCTTATTAGTTTTCTCTCTGTCTCTGTCTCTGTCTCTCTTGCCTTCTCTTATTTATGAAAATATACATTCTTGTTAATACAAACCTAGTTGAAAAAACCCCCACAGATGTGGGAAAGGGATTTCTAAGGGTAGTACGTGTAGAGAACAGTGAGACATTAGAGAGGGTAAGAAGGGTACAGTGGTCAGAATGTACTTTGCACATACATCAAAAGTCAATTAAGGTTATTCAAAATAAAACTTAAAGGATAAATAGTGTCATAAATACAAAGTGAGTCCATGATGGCACATCAATTTGTATCATACTAAATGTCAATATGTTTGTCTTCATGTGTAGAGAAGTAGAGAAGGATCATTCACTTTAATTTATGTTTCATGCATTCATATACTCATCAGTTTATATGACATCCACACCCATAGTAGAGACATTGGTGCTTATATCTATGAATCCTGAATATACAGAAAGAGAAGGATTAATTCTGCTAGAAACCTGAGTTTGAAAAGAATCACAGAAATTATTAAAACTCTGTTGACAGTACCGATATAGAGCTCTGACAAACTTTAGTTTGCTTCTAATATTCTTGACCAAAGGAGCAATCCCAATATAGTCATCTGAAAGGCTTAGACAAATCTAAATTTGAAAAAATTTCTGATTTTTTAAAAATGGATAGTCAAACGGATGAAAATCAAGAAAAGGGTGAGACTTTGTTGTCATATTAGAGACTAAAGAGATATGACCAGCAGGATTTGGTGAGATGGCTTAGTTACAACTAAATCACTATATGTTACCTAGTGACCTCAACATACAAGGGAACACACATGCATGAGGGAGGGGGGAGTAAGATACACATAAGCATGTGTACAAATATATACCCACTCTCATAAGTTAACTAATTAAATATTCAATAAAAATGTGATGAGAAAACAAATGTGAATTTGATACTAGGACAGTAAATAAAGAGCATGAATAGAAAATAAATTGGCATAAAAAGGCCAATTTTAAACCTATTAACAGGGATACCTTTCTTGGTTGATAAATTACATAGTTTTGAATATTGGGAAATGTTCAGTGACATAAATTATTTATTTTTATTATGGAAAATAAGATTGAAGTTTAAAAAGAGATCGATTTTGGTGGGGAATAAACAAAATGATTCATCTACATAGTTTAGAGAAAGGTTGAACATTTAACAGGACACTATCAAAGATGAGAAAAAAAACTAAAAGGGAATATTAGGTGATTTGCAGAATAACTTCAGAGGTAGGAATTAGAATGTCTGCAGAAGAAGGAAAGCAGAGTTGAAAGATATTTCATAAATTTATGTGAATCCAGAGTCAATGGATGATGAAGATGGTGTGCTCTCTGACTTTTGATAGAATGTTCTCTGACTTTGGTAAGATTAAAGCTTTGTTAACTCATGCTAAAGATAACAGATTCAGTAGAGTAATAGGAATAAAGACTGCCAAATACGAGCAGAAAGCTACGGAATTGTCAGGACACTGCCATGGACGTGTATGTATAAAGTTCTGACAGTCACCTTGAGGGGTTTAAGACCATGATTTAGCTTCCTTTCTTTCGATTACGGATGTTCATGAGGACTTGGCATTTTTATAGGACCATATAAACCTCGTGCAGAAAGGTGTTTTCTCAGTTCTCATTTAGTGAAAAGTTCTCACCAATAGGATCAAAATAAAAAACAATTCAACCTGTTCTAAGATTAATTTCTGGAAGTAAATGTTAAGTGTAAATTCCACCAGATTTGTTAACAAGGTCATTAAACAATAACACAACAGTCTATCAATATACCTGCTCAGGAAATGCACAACCACCCGACCTTTTAGTCATTTTTAAGTTGCTTGATGCAATACATTTTTAACAAATTTAAAAGGTGTTCTAGGAACTAAACTATTCAGAAAGAGGTCTCCTGGGCCTGTGCATTCAAGGTTATTTCCCACATTCTCTTCTATCAAGCTTCAGGATAACTGGATTTATGTTAAGGTCTTCGCTCCACTTGGGCTTGAGCTTTGTGCAGGGTAATAGATATGGATCTATCTGCATTATTTTATGTTTAACATTCAGTTACATCAGCATCATTTGCTGAAGATGATTTCTTTGTTTCTATAGTATAATTTGGGCTTCTTTTCAAAAAATAGATGTTCATAGGTGTGTGTGGACTTATTGCAGGATCTTTGATACAAATGTCTATTTTTCTGCCAATACTAAACTGCTTATATTATTTTAGGTCTGTAGTAGAACTTGAAGTTAGGGATGGCGCATCCTCTAGAAGTTCTGTTTTGTACAGGATTTGCTTTAGAGATCCGGGTAGCACAGAAACTGAGATTGACAATAAATGGAGCCTTCTGAAACTAAAAAGCTTCTGCAAGGAAAATAGATACTGTGTATAAGACAAAATGGCATACTACACACTGGAAAAAGATTCTCACCAACCCCACAAAAGATAGAGGGATGATCTTCAAAATATATAAAGAACTCGAGGAGCTAAACATCAAAATATCAAATGATCTGATTAAAAATGGGATACAGACCTAAATAGAAATTTTTCAACAGAAAGAATTTAAATGTCTGAAAGACATTTAAGGAATTGCTCAATATCTTAGTCATCCGGGAAGTGCAAATCAAAAGGCTTCTGAAACACCATCTTACACCTGTCAGAATGCCTAAGATAAACAGCGCTGATGGCAGCTTGTGTTGGAAAGGATGTGGAATTAGGGGAATACTCCTCCATTGCTGGTGGTCGGTGGCTTTACACAGCTGCTTGGGAAATTATTTTGGCAGTTTCCTAGAGAACTGGGAATCAATTTACCTCAAGATGCAGTTATACCAATTTTAGACATATACCCAAAGGATGCACAATCACATCACAAGGACACTTGCTCAACTATGTTCATAGCAGTATTATTCATAATAGCCAGAACCTGGAATCAACCTAGATGACTCTCAAACAAAGAATGAATAAGGAAAATGTGGTAAATTTACTCAATGGAGTATTAGTCAGTGGTTAAAAAAAATAATGACATTTGAAATTTGCAGGCAAATGAATGGAACTAGAAAAAAAAACACATCCTGAGTGAGGTAACCCAGACCCAGAAAGACAAACATGGTATATATTCACTCATAAATGGATATTAGATGCTAACGATAACCAAGATACAATCCACATAACCAGAGAAGCTAGGTAAAAAAAGGGGAACCCTAAGAGGAACACACATGGAGAGCCACAGGAAGGAAAATAGTTAATATTTCCTCAGTAAACTGGGAAGGGGAGGGATAAGTAGGGTTGAGGGATAGTAACATGAGGTATCAAGAAGACTGGGTTGGGGATGGGACAGTTGGGAGAGCAATAAAAGAGATATCTGGAAAGAAAGTATCATTATGGGGTTAGAGAGAAACCTAGTGTTAGAGAAATTATTAGAAATTAACCCCGGCTAAGACTCCTAGGAATAGTCAAGAGGGTGTCTGAAAGGGCTTTCCTCTTTGATTTGATTAGCAACTACCCTAATGGTAATCATAGAACCTACTTCCAGTAAGTGATGGAAGCAGATGCAGTTACCCACAGCCAAACACTGGGCTGAGCTTGTGGAGTTCAGTTGAAGAGAGGGAAGAGCCATTAGCAAAGATGATTTCTATTTCAAATATCTCAGTCAGGAGAGAGCAAGATGTAACATATCCACCACATAACAATGCACCTACCAAGAACCACACATAAAAATAGCATTCCAAACATGCAATGGATGAACTAATAGACTAACATGTTGATTTAGACATTAACATAATACATTTTTAATTCCATTCTTTTGAGTCACTTGGAATGTACACTAGGACAGACAAATTAGATCATTAAAAAATCCATGTACACATTCTAATGATTGCCAAGAAAGCTGATTAAAATACAGGGCACGGTTAACACCTGATCCCTCTTAATTGCATTGTAAACTATCTCTAAATTCCAGTCTCTGAACTTTATCTCAGGATATCTGAAAGGATACATTAAAATAGTAATTACTGTGAACTATTATTGAGATGTCAGTCATAGGACTACAATATCAAAAATGGTCATACAATACTGCCTTCTCATATACATTTGATGAATAATTATTAATAGTTAAGTAAATTGTGGTTAATAAATAGTAATAAATAAAGTAATTTGAGGAGAATAGAGAAATGGGATTTTAATCATTAGGAGGAGACTCCATTTGGTTCAGATCTGGGTCTATTGTATTTTAATTAATTGGATTATTATTAATTTTGTGAATATCAAACATAGACCTGCTTTCATATATATAGCTTAGGAGTATAGCTCTGGAAAGAGATATTTCATACAGCTCAAGAAAGAAGAAATGTCATAATAAAAACAAAACGCCACTTCACTGAAATATTTTAGAAAAAAAGTTGGTGGGGGGACAAAATGAGACTGCAATTAAAACAAGTTTAATTTTGTTATATAAAGGATAGTTATTGAAGAATAAAAATGTCTAGTTTGAGGAAGGCTTAGGTGAGTCTGTGTCTCCTTTCATTAAGACCTTAGCTGAATCAGTACAGTTAAAATGCACTGTTCTACAATACCATCCCATTTTGAAATTCTCAGTTCCATTGACACAGATTCATGGTCTTTGAAAATATCTTTCAGGGAACATGGTAGAAGAGGGTGTGTTGGCATCCAAATCTGAAATAGCCCCTGCACTCACGAGCTCACCGGAGTCTCCTTTATTTGTACAGGATATAGATGGTTGGGGCTATCAACATTGGTCATAGATGGCAGAAGGTCTTGATGTCTAGTGGCATGGTGTCACTAGACTTGGTTAAACCCCATGGGTCATAAAGCAAAAAGGCATGAAGGAGAGAAGGAGAACTGTTCAGAGAACCACAGGTCTTGCTACGGGTGAACATGGGTTGTTGAGAGTAGGAGCAGAATACCTTATATGCGTGTACAAAACTGTCAGAGAACAACTAATTAAGGAACAAATGGAACCAGCTTTTAGATTCTTTGAAACAAGTAATAATTTGTTTCTATTTCATTAATATTCCGGCTGATTTTAAATTACTAGAGTTTTGTTTGCTGTCAATTTTGTTTATTACATAATGCTCAGATAATGTACATTGGGTGATTTCAATTTTTCTGTATTTGGTAAGGTGGGCTTTGCATCTCAGATTTTGGTTTATTTTAGAGATGCTTCTATATGTTGTTGAGTACTATGTATATTCTTTGTCATTTGGATGGAGTATTTTGTAGAAATGTTAGCCATTTAATGTAAAAGTATTTTGATTATTTTTTCTGTTTATTTTGTGTCCACAACACCTATTTATTT
This sequence comes from Dicrostonyx torquatus, assembly GCA_028555095.1. NCBI lineage: Eukaryota > Metazoa > Chordata > Mammalia > Rodentia > Cricetidae > Dicrostonyx > Dicrostonyx torquatus. Next base: position 5,894,049 of record JAQHUG010000022.1, on the reverse strand, counting down.
AACAAAGAGGGGAGTTGAAATCGATTACTATTATAGTTATGTTAATCTGTTTCTTTAATTTCATTAGTATGCTTTACATGAAATTGGGTATACTAGAATTTGGTGTGTACATGCTTAGTACTGTGAAATTTTCTGCTACTTGTTCCCCTGATTAGAATGAAGTGCCCTTATTTGTATCTTCTGACGATAGTTTCAAGTAATTGTGTCAGATATTTGGATGACAGCACCTGTTTGCGTTCTGATCTCATTAGCCTAGAGTACTATTATTCATTCTTTCACTTTAAGGTGCTATTTATCTCCAAGCTATGATGAGTTTCTTGTAGACAGCTAATAGATGAATTTCTGTTTCTTCATCCATTCAGCTAACCATCTCTTTTGATTGGAGAATTAAGGCATTTGTTATTTAGAATTATTATAAAAAAATGTGTGGATAGAGTGTAGTCATTTTATTGGTTACTGCTGGTTTGTTTTCTAAGTTGTGGTTTGCTTTTCAATAAATGACAGTTTAATTTGTTTTCTTTGTACACTCATTTGGCTGCTATTATTTCTCTCTTCAGTTTATTGGTTCCAATATTCTGTTTAGTACACAAAGGTCATGTCAATAGACATGTTAATATTGATGGGGAAATTTTGTGGGGTCTCATGTCTAGGCAAAAATCTATAGGCAAATAATGACTGATGGGAAAAGGAGAAGTAGTCTTCCTCAAAGA
>JAQHUG010000022.1:5868276-5878818 GCA_028555095.1 Dicrostonyx torquatus | reverse complement strand
TGTGTGTGTTTGTGTGTGTATATCAAGAGTATGTTTGAGATTGAGTTAAAACTATATAAACAAGTGGTAAAAGAAATCACAAAAAGATGTAGCTGGATACTGAGTGTTCCAGGATTTTAGACAGTTGACCAGCCTGAATGTGTCTCAGAACTTAAACAAAATGTCAAAAAACCAAAATGAGATGGAATTGGGGTAGGCTCCACAGGAATGCTGAGTGTCAAAAGTTCAAGTGGTTGAAGGAAAGGAGGTTGAAAGTGGAGCATGTATTTTAGAAATACACTTTGTAAATGTATAAAGTTTTTTATAAGGTAAAACAGTGAATGATGTAAACACCTAGGAAAACTAAAAACAATTTCACTAGGTAAAGAGTTACTTTTGGTTTGTTTGTGAGAAGTAATATTTAATTATATTTCAGAGCAGTAGGCGTGCCGAAACTTTTGAAAAAGAGGAACGCTGCAACATCCATGCAGGCATAACAAAGAATTTCCAGGGCTATAAAACAATGAAACTGTAGTGGTGAATGCAGGCCACACACTTGTCAACGTCAAAGAAGATTTATTATTAAGAGTGTACATTAGCTGTGGACTCTGGGAGATAATGACGCATGGGCGTAATTCATATGTTGTAATAGGTGTGCCATTGTGTATAGCATACTTGTGATGGGTGATGTTGGCAAGGGGAACATAGAGATAGTCCATGAAAAATTTCTGTAATTCTCAATTATGACACAAATGTGGAAATTCTCAAGAATAAGTGTTACTCATTAAGACAGATTGTTTAATGCACATAAACCACTCACTGATTATAAAAGTGAACATTAATACTTTATAAGACAAAAAATGATTCTTTAAATTTGATTCTAAATTTTATAACCTTGACTTATGTGGAAAACTGTAATTTCTACTGACATTTTCCGGTTGTAAAAATATTTACGCGATTACTCTCTTCACTATTTGCAATTTAACAAAAACTTTTTACCTATAAAATTGAAAACGACTTCATATTATTTTAATTAGTGACCATTTTAAAATTTGGGTTTCATCATGAAATAAACTGTAAAGTGTGAGATCTGAGGCAATTGCTATTAACTTTGGGAAAATTTAAAGTGACAGAGTAAAGACTTCCGATGAGTCACTAAGGAGGGACTGGAATAATATGTTGGGACATTAGTGCACGTTGTTTACAAAGCTACGTTTGGCAACCAAATAAACTGAAGGACTGCTAGAGTATATGGAGAATGAGTGCATTTTATTAACTAAGAGGGAAATACTGCTTTATTAAGATTATTTTATTTTTTTCTAATTTGAATTGCTTTTCAGGGTAAATAAACCAGATTGAATTTATTTGGTGTCTGGAATCCCAAAGGCCATTTAGGTGCATGTATATGGCTTTCTGCCTTCAACCTGATTCACCACTGCTTCATAATGAAATGCCAGCTATTTGGCTCTGCTTGGAAACAATGGTAAATGATATTTCAACCAAAGCATCTTTGGCCCATGCTTCAGTTCATTGTTTTTGACATGTTTGTAGAATGAAGTGATCGTCCTACATCTTTCAAAGCGGTGGTTGGTTACTTTTACACAATGGAAAAATGCTCTGTTGTGTATATTCACAGCCTGGGCAGTCCAGTGAAAATAACAAAGCCATCTAATATTTAATGCTTATTATAAAAAATTCCACATGGATATCTAAAAAGCAGTTTTTCTGCTCAACATTATTTCATGTAACAAAGAAATTTAACTTTGAAAAATATATTGGTGAAATCAATTGTCTGAAGGGAGAAATGCCCCAGACTATATTAACTTACAATAAATCACAAAATATGGATATTTTTCCTAGCAATTGCTGGTCAATAATTTTTTAAGTCATAGAAAAAAATAATATTTCAGGTCTCACAAATTTTATAAACATAACTGGCAAAATCACATAAACCTTTGAAAAACTAAAATATGGTATTTATCAAAATTTGAGTTTAATTTATTGAATAATATTATCGTCATTTATAGTGATAGACCTGAAGGAACATCAAAAACTGTAAAAAGATGCCTAATGGCTTCCTTTTATGTCCATGAAAATAAATTTATCAAAAATTAAAAGATTGATATAATTAAAATTTCAGAGACAAAATTGGCTCAGCCTATTGCTTCACTGCAATTTTTATAAAGTTTTTAAAAATAAATAAAAATTTAAAATAAAATGCAGAGATCCTTGTTAATTGCATTATAGAAATGAATGACATTGCAAATTCCTCTGTTATTAATAGACAGCTAAAACACTAAAGAACAAAAGATATTTTGAGAAAATAACACGGATGAAATGTACTGCTTCAAATGGCTACTTTGGGATGTTCAAGTGAAAGATAGACATTTCATTTTGTGACAAACCAGCATGCATGTAGCTTCCACAGATCACGCATGCATGCAACAGACACAATGAACATTTCTGTGTTAGTGTCCCCTCATCATTAGTTTGGAATTGTTTCATGGGACATATAGTTGACAAACAAAACAAGCTTCCTTAATAACTTTGAGGTTTTGTCATATGGTTGAGGAAAAAATCTAATTAACTTAGATCAGTCTTAAAATTAGCCTATGGCATGAGCACATGGTCGGTTCCACCCACACTGAGCACATATAAAAAGCCTCTCTGCAGGCAGACCCATACAGACTCAACTCTCTTACACTCCCTCTCTACCAAGAACAACCTCAACAACCAGCACCATGTGTGGCTACTACGGAAACTACTATGGCGGCAGAGGCTATGGCTGCTGTGGCTATGGAGGCCTGGGCTATGGCTATGGAGGTCTGGGCTGTGGCTATGGTTCCTACAGTGGCTGTGGCTACCGTGGACTGGGCTATGGCTATGGCTGTGGCTATGGCTATGGCTCACGCTCTCTCTGTGGCTGTGGCTATGGTTATGGCTCTGGCTATGGATCTGGATTTGGCTATTACTAGTAAGGAGTTCGAAGACATCTTACTCCCTACATGTATGATATGAAGCTCCTCCAGCTTTAGATCCCAAGGCCTAGCAGCACCACACAAAACTGAAATAAGAAGAAGCAAAGAAGCTGTGATGGCCAGAAATACATTGACATCCATCTATATCCAGCATTCCTAACTATTTATTCCACAAGGTTTGCATAAGGACAAAAATATTAATTTTATTCTGCATATTTACAATAAACTTTGTTAAGCTAAGATCTGGTTCTCCTTTTATTTATTATTTATTCAAAACTATTATTGTATGCTGTATAACTTAGTTTTGGAATTTTAAAAATTTATTCTTCTTTAATATATTACCCCTCCTTCCACTCCCCAAGCCCCTCCCTCCCACCTTCCTTCTCTCTCAGACCCACTCTTCCTGTGAGAAAAGAGCAGGTCTCCCAGAGATATCAACCAAACATGTCGTAACAAGTTACAATGAGACTAGGCACAAACTCTCATACCAATTCTGAATGAGGTAACCCAGTAAGAGGAAAAGGGTCCCAAAAGCAGGCAAAAGAGTCAGAGACACCCTGACTCCCTTTGTTGGGTGTCTCCCAAAAACCTCAAGCTACACAGTCATAGCATTTATGCAGAGGACCTAGCACAGACCATGCAGGCTCTGTGATTGCAGCTTAAGTCTCTGTGAGCCCCTACAAGCCCTGGTTAGTTGATTCTGTGGGCCATGTTCTTATGATGTCCTCTAACCCTCTGGCTGCTACAATCCTTCCTGTACCTCTTATGCAGGATCTGCATGTAGGATATGCAAGCTCTGCCTAGTGTTTTTCTGTGGATCAGCATCTGCTCCTCTTAATTGGTGGATGAAGCCTCTCCAATAATATAACAGAATATCATTAGAAGTCATTTCACTAATTTTTTTTTCTTTTTTTGGCCAGTCGTGTTTAGTTCTATACTAGATCTCTGGGTTATCCAGCTTCTGAACCCTGATGTTCCAGGTAGTATCAAGGATGCGATCCGCTCTAGTGGCATGGGCCTGATGAAGGACAAGTTATTGGTTGTACACTCCCATAACCACAAGTTCTGCACCGCCATTACCCCAGCACATCATGCAGGGATGTTTCTTAAGTTTGCAGTTGGATTTTTCACATAGTTTCTGTCTGTATCATCTTAGAAACCTCCAGATGCTTACCCTTGAAAACACTACTATACTCTAAAAATTTTTCCTATAGTAAAGGATGGTTTGTTTTCTGGAAATTTGCTTGGAAGTTTCAAGACTTAATTATGGGGCATTTTTCAATTTTAAAAATTGTTCTTCAGCACTTAGTAGGTATTTGAGAATGTTCTCTCTGCATTACTCCCCAAGTCTTTTAAATTCTGTTTGAACACTATATGTATAGTAAATAATGAGAAATGAATAAGTGGTTAAGAGCACTTACTACTTTTGTGCTTGGGACCTTTGTTCTGTTCCCTCCACTCACACACCCACATGGAAGCTCCCAACAATCTGAAACTCTTCTTACAGGAGACCTGACACCGTCTTCTGTCCTGTGGGTATATATATTGTCAAAACATTCATATATGTGATGATACTTTGTTTTCACTGCAACAAATAAATCTTGCTTGAGGATCAGAGTGTTGAGAAAGGCATTGGTTAGCCACAGAGGCCAGGCAGTGATGGCAAGCACCTTTAATCCCAGCATTCGAGAGACAGATGCAGACAGATCTCTGTGAATCAAGGCCACCATGGTCGACACAAAATTGATCCAGTCTAAAATAGAAACAGAGTTGGGCTAACCTGAACTAGAAAATGGAGACAGGAAGGGATATGGCTTGCCACAGAGAGGAATATAAGGCAGGTGGATGCAGGAACTCAAGAGACAGGATCTTGCCCCTTTGGTTCTGTGGATTCTGTAGAGGTAAGAACTAGTGCATGACTGCTCTGCTTCTCTGATCTTTCACTTTTCATCTCTAATATCTGACTCTGGGTTTCTATTACTAAGACCAATTAGAAATCTTGCAACACATAAACATTGGAGCTAATAAACATATATAGCATAATCCATTCTTTGGCGCTCTTTGTTTCAAGAATTCTCAGTTTCATGACATGCCAATTTCAAGGAGAAAAAGCACATCACCATCTCCCCACATTTTCTACCTCTCTTTATATTCATCCCCTTTCCATGCCTGTAGCGTTGATGGTGACTATCTACATCAATGTCCTGCCTTTTCTAGTAATCATGTCCATTGTGAGTCTCCCAAACCATTGCAGTCTTGAACATTCTCTAGAAAGACTCAGGGGATTCAGTCTATACTGGTAATAATGGTATCTTTATCATAAGAAAATAGTAACATTACATTCAAAGGACTTGAGGAGAAAATACAGGCAGATGCATTAATGTATCTGTGCGCTGATTTTCTTATATTCTATCCCAGTCATGGGTCAAGTCTTAGCCCAAACAGAAGTGAAACCACATGAACTCATTGTTCTTGCAAACTGAACCCCTTTAAAATTTAACCTGGAGATGGATTCTAGAAAAATCAGCAGAACTTCAGCTTCCCAGAAGGAAAGCGTCTGTTCAGAAAGGACTAACTTGTGGGCACAAATGATTCAGGTCCAGCGAATCAACATCATCATATAGGGAATCACAGAAACACTCCTGAGTATTTTATGGTTCAGTCGGACATCAGAACAAGGTTTCATAACTTGAATGTGCAAGACTCCTCTCCCCCATTTCTCTGCCTTCTCTCTCTTCTTTTCATTTTTGGTTTCAGGGTGGCTATCATAAAGTTTGTTTTATTTCTTCTTTACAGAATTGATGGATCATCAACTGCTGAAGGTGAAGCTATTGGAGGCTTGCTCCTTAGTAAGGCACTATTTGGAGGAAGTAGAACAATATGGGTTCTGGTAGAGGATCTGTGGTCACCGAACTTGAACCAAAGGAGGAGGTTGTGCATCTGTAATGATCGGTAATGCTGCTTCACTCTTTTTCTTCCTTAGTATGAGGCACACACTTTGGCACGACCTGTTGACTCACCACAGATCCACACAATAGGATGATCAATACTGACCTAAAAAATCTATTAGCCAACATTTGTCTTTTTCTCTTTATAAGTTGATTTATATTAGGTATTTGCTATGATGAAAGAAATCTAATACAGAAATTATTATCCAGAGTAGGATGTTTGTTATTGCTGGCATGTTTTGTGCCTTTGAAATAGGTTTGCAGGAAGAGTCTAGAAGCATTTAAAGAAGGAAGCCAGAAAAAATCTGTAATATTTAGTGATTGTTCTAGTTCAGAAGACCAGGTCACTGATAGAAGCATTTACACTGGCAAAATTTCAGATAAAAATAAGCATCTTTCAGGAACTTGACCAATCCTGACTCCCTCTGCCACACACAAACACACTGCTCTCTCTCTTTTTTTTCTGTTTTCGTGTATGTTATGGGAAGTTTAACTTAAATGCTCTGGACTAGTTTATCAGGTGTGGGGATCAAAACATTCAAACAACACTGTGGTTTGACTTTTACCGAAGGCAAGAAGATTATTAAAAAAAAACCAATAAACTTTCACTTTGGCCATATCTATGCACATAGATAACATTGCCGCTAATCCATGCACCTTACTAGAACAATAGCACAGATGACTTGAATGCACATCAAGAATCTACATGAACTGCTAAAATTTATAAAAGATAAACATATTTCCAAAGTTAATTTTTCGTAGAAAACAATCCAGAGAAATCCAAACACATCACACATATGGGTATTTAATTCTTCAAATTCAACTAAGGAAAACTTAGGTTCACAGGGTCTTCAGCTAATACTGCAGAGGAAATTGATGAGTCCAGTGAGCTGACTCCCTGCAAATAGTCTGCCCTGAGCCAATGTACTGGGAGCTTCAGGATGATGGAGATCCCAACCATAGGTAGCACTTGCCAAGAGAAGCTGTAGCCAGTAAGAAAACCAGTCCTAAAGAGTGACAATGTTTGCTTTGGAGATCTTCATACTCTTGGGAGTTTATATCCTGTTTTGGTGCCTAGAGAAGCCATATGTGAACATTTATTATATGATAGTTTGGTCTTGTTTTTTTCTTTATATTACCTTATACTTTCCTTTGGAATAAGGATTTTTATCGTGTATCTTTCTTCCTGCAGAATCCCGGGTATATATACTTCACTGTAATTTTTATAGACATTTACAGATAAACTAACCATAGATCTTGAAGAAGACTTTGGGTATTTAAGTAATGCTGCAAGAGTTAAAACAGTATTATTGGGGTGGAGTAGACTAAAACGTTATAATCTGTGAAATTGACAAGCATTTTGGAGGGTCCGGGCAAAATAGAGTGAGGATACCTTGTGTTTCCATGTGGAAACAGTTTGATCTCCAGATGACCATGCTTAGAGGCAGTGGAAATTTATAAATGTAGGATCAGAGGGAGGCCCTTCATGGCATGTTCTCAATTGTGGGTCCCAGCCTCTTCCTTACTAGTCCTGTCTCATGTTCTGGCAATGACATCATCATTTTTACTTTGTCACACACAGAAGCTGTGTGTGCTAACTGGCACAAGTTCAGTATATTGGTGTTATCTGACCATGGACTAAGATCTCTGACATGTTATCCCAAATTAACTCATTTTCTTTATATGGTTTCTTACATAAATATTTTATTTTGCTTTATTTTCCATAAGGAAGATTATTACTTCATATAGAGTATTGAAAACTCTTGAGCATGCAGTGAACTTTTTTACTTTCCCTTTTAGACTATAATTTCTCATGAGGACTCAGCAGAAATTAATTTCTTTGCAAGCAGTATCTTGTTTATCTTTAGCTGCTTCTGGTATGTTCTGCTTTTTGGTTATCAAAAACTCAGTTGTGATAGAGGCAGACATTCTTTACTTTGACTCTCCTCAATTGGGTATGTAACCATACTTGCTATCTTTTTTCAGTTTTGGAAATTTAAAACGTTCCATTATTATATTTATTTCACTCTGACCATTTCATTTCAGTATAAAATGCATTCTGATTTTTCCTAACATCACCTTCTCTTTCCTTCCCTTCCCATTCAACCCCAGCCCAACTTCCTTTCTACAAGTTATTTTTCCACTTTCATATTTAGCGATTTGCTGAGTTTACTCAGGGTTGTTCATGTAGCTTCATGTATGTAAATATGAGCTAAATATATTTTACAACACTATACATCTTACTTAATATTCCATTGCTATGAATGGTCTCAATTTTCAATTTTATCAGTGGTAGAACCTCAGATATGATCTCTATTTTACTCAATTTATACTCTAAAATTTCAAGAAGCAAAGGTTATACAGTGCAATCAAATGGTCTCAAACATCAATTGGTGTGGGAAGTCCTTCTGTATATTTGTTGATTTTATTGGTTAATAAATAAACTTCTTTCAACCTTTAACAGAATAAAACCAGAATATATATAAAGAGACAGAGTAGGCAGAGTCAATGAGAAGTCATGTAACTGTCCATTGAAGACAGAAACACTGGAACCTTGCTGGTAAATTACAGGCATATGAAGATATACAGATTAATATAAATGGGTCAATTTAAGGTATAAGAGCTAGTCAATTTAAGGTATAAGTATCCTTAAGTGATTGTTCAAGCAGTGATTTAAATAATATAATTTCTTTGTGATTATTTCAAGTGTGAGCAGCCTCAGTAAACAAATTGGCATCCAAATGGGTAGGTGATTATATCCATAAAACCTGAAAGAGCATATGTTTTTTTTTAGATGGGCTATGTTAGCTTGCAGGGAGTAGATATTTACTAAACCAGCATAATTCCTATCAACAATCTATAAATATTTGTCCCATTTCCCACAGATAAATGTAGTTTCATACCTCATCAAGAAACCTTTCCCCAAAAGACAGAAATCACTGAAACTAACACACACACACACACACACACACACACACACACACACAATGTAGAGATGTACAGCCAAGTCCCAATAGATACAGGTACAAAGAGAAGATTATTTGACCAAAATTGTCAACATAGATAGTTTCCTTCCTCATCAACAGTCTTCTTAAGAAAAGATTAGTGCATTAATACTGACCAGCTACACAAAGTGATCCTACTGATTCAATGGTGGCAAGGCCATTAACAGGTAACCAACTACTTTCTGATTGAATTTGATGCCCATTCCTCAGAAAGGAATTTTGTTGACAGAGGTTTCTGTCACACCTGGTCCTGCAGCTGTTAAGTCCCAAATAACATGCAGAGGCATACATTAATTATAAACTGATTGGCCCAATATCTCAGGCTCTTCTTATTAACTGATTATTATAACTTATTAGCCTATAATTCTTGTCTATGTTAGCCACATGGCTCGGTACCTTATTTGGTAAGGCAGATACATCTTGCTTCCTCTGCAGATAGATCATGACTGCAGACTGTGCTTTCCTATACCCAGATTTCTCCTGTTTCCATTGTCCCACCTCTACTTTCTTCTTGGTTGTCCTGCCTATACCTACTGCCTGGCTATTGGTCAATCAGCATTTTATTAAAATATGATTGACAGGGTACAAACCATTGTCCAACAGCAAAATATGAATTCCTTTCTACTGTAAAAATGGTTAAAAATAAATCCTAGAAGGTAATAGGCGATAAACAGGAATTTACTGCTGTTGTTTTGCTAAATGAATGTAATATGCCTGTCATTTTTTCTAAATAGTTATGCTTAAGCCCAAACAATGTTGTTTTGTTGCAACAAATTGACTAGCATGAGGCAAATATTTCTTTCTATAATTATCACTTTCAAAATCATTTATATAAAACAGATAGCACAAAAATGTCTATGAATAGAATTTTAATTCATTTAGAAAAATAATAAGTACTGGATTTTTAAATGAAAAGAAAACCACATTTATATATTCAGTTGTGTAAGTTTATTGGAAAAAGAAAACCTTGTTGGTTAAAAGCTAGTAGAATATGTGACAAATCATCCCAATGATGAAAACTTAGGTACCCAGAGCATGCATATCACATTCTTCCTCTCTTTACAAGAAATTCTCAAAAGAATGAGTTGAATATGACATATGCAGAAGGAAGCAGAAGGCAATACTTCAGTAAAATTGTATCAGAAACCTGAGAGGTATATCCTCACCATCTAACAAGAGGCTTAGAATATATTAGGTTCAAAATGGCCCGATCCTGACATCACAGTTGGAGAAGGTTTAGAGTCTTCTGTGGTGTCTTCAGTAGTAGTAGCCAAATCCAGATCCATAGCCAGAGCCATATCCATAGCCACAGCCACAGAGAGAGCGTGAGCCATAGCCATAACCACAGCCATAGCCACAGCCCAGTCCACGGTAGCCACAGCCCACTCCACGGTAGCCACAGCCACTGTAGGAACCACAGCCACAACCCAGGCCTCCATAGCCATAGCCCAGGCCTCCATAGCCACAGCAGCCATAGCCTCTGCCTCCATAGTAGTTTCCGTAGTAGCCACACATGGTGCTGGTTCTTGAAGTTGCTCTTGGTAGAGAAGGAGTGTAGATGACTTGTGTCTGGCTACTTCTCCCTGAAGATGGCCTTTTATATGTTCTCAGTTTGGGTGGAGCCCACCATGC
>JAQHUG010000022.1:5837559-5858259 GCA_028555095.1 Dicrostonyx torquatus | reverse complement strand
GGGGGTGTTACATGCTTGTGCACACACTGCTCATAAGAAGGTCAGAAGACAAGTTGTAGAACTCACTTTTCTTCTAATAATGAGTCCTGGGCATCAAAGTCATGTAGTCAGTTTTGGCAGCAAGTGTCTTTATAACCTAAGCCATCCTATTGACCCTTGATTAGTAGTAATAAATAAATAAGTTTTATCTACTTGATCTTAAAATTTTTACTGTAAAATAAATGTTTTTATTTACAATGCACTTTGAAGAGTCAATAAATTTCTCTGTGTACATAAATATCAACCACAAATAAACTTTTGTAATGACAGTTATTAGAAATAATATAAAAAATCATTTATCCTCCTGGAATTCCTAAGTTTGCAATATTAGACAATGCCCCACATTGGAATCTACAGCATACACTTAAAGAAAAAAACATTATCTATGAGTAATTTTATTAAAATTTAAATGACGAAAGTAATGTATTTCTTGTACTAAGTTGTTCTGAGAAAGTATACTATAGAGTGTACTATGTGCTTTGAACATTGCAGAAAATAAACATGTGAACAAAGACCAAGGAAGATGTATCATAAAGACTCCAAAAAGTTCTTGCTTGCGAATTCCTAGAGAGTTGGTTTGTGGAAACAGTATAAATATTATATCTTGAACAAAGGAAGAAAAGGAGTGAAAAAAATCAATGGAGAAAATGAAAATCAGTAATTATGACAGAAAGTTTTGAGTGGAATATTTAGTTGCAGACTCTAAAAAACCCAAAATATTTGGTGATTCAACAGATGCTAACATACTCTCAAAGAACCTTCACAATCTGTACACAAATGTGGAAACTGGTGACTATATAATAAACTCAGAACACATAATGATAAAGATTAATGTCATCAGTACTGAGGGAACCTAATCTCACTTGTTTTGTGATGTTGCAAGCTGATAAGATTACAGTTGTACATAATAATATGAAAAGACACATATCTGGACAGAATTATGGAAAAACAACAGACATACATTTAAAAGTCTAAGAGAATTAGAATAGTCTTTGAATAACTATCAAGTGCATACAAGTTGGAAAGCCAAAGAACTGAACAGATTGCTCCCCTGGTGCTTGGGTAAGGGATCCATAATCAAACACTCCACTCCTCCCCGGCTTCCTTCCTTAGGACATGCTCTTCTTTCATGGCAAGCACACTTGCTTTGTTCACTGCCCATATCAACAGCAGCTTCTTCTTATCTTCTTTCAACTGTTTAGAGTTTGACCTCAAAATGAGATGATATCTTTTATAGTGTGTATGAGTTCTTTGCAGTAGCCATTTTCAATACTAGGGCTCTAGGCTTCTCATACTCTCTCATCAGCCACGTTTTTTAATCTCGATATCAGCTTTTGAATTTATGGTCTGGTTGACTATTTAACACCAGACATGGCTGCTCCTTCACAAGCTGACCCTTCTGGATCTGACCTCATCTTTTTATACTGCTTTCCTAATTATTTGTAATACTGAAACCATATTAGCTTTTCTTAATATATAGTTTATATTGATTTGTATTCTTTGTCAATAGTGATGGATTTTAAAAAGACATTTTCATGAGTATATAATTTACTTTGAACATATTCCCCTCCACAAATATAACAATATTAATATTGTAATTTTCATACTTGACTCTAATTTCTAATTAATATAAAATTTAACACTCAGAGACAAGTTTTATGTTTATCTTATCTAAGTTGACCCCTAGGAACTTTGTAAACTTAATGAAATTCACTGAGTTTTATTATCTTTGTAGTATCCATGAAGAACAGAATTGGACTAAATGATTCTTACAGTCTTTCTCCTTGTCTCTTTTGTCTAGATTGTTCCCTTTAGAAAACAGAGACTGTTCTTCATATGTTTTGCCATGATTTCATGTAACATTTTTGTCAACGGGAAACCCTTGATGAAAAGTTCATGAGTAGGTGAAGGAAGTAACAATAAATGAATGATTTTCTTCCTCTTTAGCTCTCTATGAGGGGCTGGAAAGAGAGTGCATGCTTAGTGATAATGTCTTAAGTATCTAACAAGGAAGCTATATTTATGAAATATCAAAAACATGGTTTCCCTATGAGACAGTGCAATGACAACACCGATGGATACATCAATATGGAGAGGGGGAATTTCCCAGGCTCCCACCCACAGGTGAAAAGCTACAGTGAGCGCTGAGAGAGGGAGATCCAGTCTTCAGGGATCAGCCCACTGTGGAGTTAGCCAATCCAGTGATCAGCCCAAACACTTGCATAGACAGCCAACACTAAATATACCCAGAAGCTTGTATGTGTATCTATACATATACATACACACATAAAATAAAAAAATTAAAGAAAAAGAACTCATGAGAGGGAGTCGGGAAGCAGGAGGAGTTGAACAGAGGAAGGAGGTAGCATAAGGTTGTAAATACAGTACACATATAAATTCTTCAAAATAAAGGAAAAGAGTAGAGGAAAACACATTGATGACCTGGAAGTCAATGGAAATGAAGATGCAGGGCTTCAGGAAATCCTTAACTAAAACTGCGAACAATTTCCTATTTTGATAGGAAAATGAGGATTTCGGTAACATATAAAATAAAGAAAAGGCAAGAAAAGTATGGGTGAAACTTAAGCCTAAAGAAGACAAAGGGAAGAAGAGCTCAGCCATTTCCTTCTGAGGAGATAGGCATCACGGAGGATTCAGATTCTGTTCGTTTGGATACATCTCTGCATGCTCATTGCAGTGTGTACCGAAGGAAATTATCAGAGGAAATATTTCTCAGATACAGAAGGAATAGAACTAATTAGAGGAATAAACAGGCTAACTTTAAGGAGAAACAGAATCTTATTGGAAAAGAAATCTTTTGATTTCCTTTATGGCACTGTGTGTGGACCAGTTTTGTATTTGGAACTTTGAACAAGTCATCTGTGAACAGCAGAGATGCCTGTGGCCAAAAGGCTCATGACCTCAGCTTTAAGAAATCCTGACCATACTGTCTTGGACACATGGTCAGGATGTTTGTGGAGGGCGGATTTGTTCTTTCCTTTAATGGTAATGAGTTTGGGGGACTCTGTGGTTGGCCTCGCATACCATCCGGGTTGTATAAAAGGATCACACCTGCTTAGCAGGCTCACACTCCAGAAACTCCTGGTCTGCCTTGAGGAAACTCCCATTCTTGACAGCATGTGCTTCGGAAACTACTTTGGTGGCCTGGGCTACGGCTCTGGCAGCCTGGGCTATGGCTATGGTGGCCTGGGTTATGGCTATGGTGGCCTGGGCTATGGCTATGGTGGCCTGGGCTATGGCTATGGTGGCCTGGGCTATGGCTATGGTGGACTAGGCTATGGTGGCTATGGCTGTGGCTGTGGCTCTCGATATGCATACAGCACCTATCGTCCATGCTGCTATGGAAGATTTTCCGGTTTCTATTAAGAATTTAGGCTAGCTGGCTCATTTTGGGCACTAGCATGTAGGGAAATTTATAACTTTACTTTTCAATAAAGCCTAAATTTCTTTAACATTATTTACTGTTTGCCATATGTTTTTATTCCTCTGTCGTTTTGTATAATTGTGCGTGTGTGTGTGTGTGTGTCAGAGAGAGAGAGAGACAGACAAACAGACATGCACACAGACACAGAGAGAGAGAAAGATAGATACACACACAGTGACAGAGAGACAGAAAGGCAGAGACAGAGAGAGAGAGACAGTAGATACACACACAGAGGCAGAGACAGAGAGAGAGACAAGCACACACAAACACACACACACACACACACACAAGGAGAGGGGGTGCGGAGAGCAACCTATCCTTGTGGTACTTTAATAAATGCTGTGGCAGAAAAGACACTTAGAAATGGAGCCAATCTCCGATATTTAATCTACTCTAGGACTGCGTTTGGGTTGACCCTCCTTTAAACAAGAGGCCTTAGAGAGTTAAATGCAGGAAGGGAAAATGGAAATTGTAAGGCTTGTGTGGTTTATTTCCCCTCTTCAAATGTGGTCTGGAACCTTCATAAAACTTCTGACTTGAATTAATTTACATAATCTGTCCAGTTTAGTATAGTCAGAGGTAAGCACGTGACCACATAATCCCACATGGCTGAAATTGAATGTGTGCTGTTTGTTCCCTTTGTAAAAAGAATGATGTGTAGGGCGTTTTTTTCTGGAGGGGAGATGTGGTATGTTTTCATTTTTTTTAACCTGTATGTGTCTGTGTATGGGTACCACTAATGGAGGTCAGAAAGAGTGCTGAATGCCCTGGAGCTGGAGCTACAAGTGGTCATGAACCAACCACTCGGAACTGAGCTCAGGTCTTCCAGACAAGCAAGTAGTAAGTGCCCTTAACTGTTAAGCCATTTCTTCAGCTCCCAAACAATGTAACTTTAAATAAAAAAGAAAGAGTTGGGTGGTGGTAGCTCACACCTTTAATCCCAGCACTCAGGAGATAGAGGCACGAGGATCTCTGTGAGTTCCAGGCCAGCCTGGTCTATAAGAGCTAGTTCCAGGACAAGCTCCAAGCTACAGAGAAACTCTGCCTCGAATAAATAAATAAATAAATAAATAAATAATTTATTTATAATAAAATAATAATATACAATGTGTATATTATTATTTTACATTTATAATATACAATTTATAATATACAATGTGTATATTATAAAATAATAATTTACAATGTGTAAAATTCTCAGTTATTTATAAAAATGTAATATTTAGTAGTTATAAAGATATTAGTGTGGGCCGGGTGATGGTGGCGCACGCCTTTAATCCAGCACTTGGGAGGCAGAGGCAGGCAGATCTTTGTGAGTTCGAGACCAGCCTGGTCTACAAGAGTTAGTTTCAGGACAGGCTCCAAAGCCACAGAGAAACTCTGTCTCGAAAAACCAAAAAAAAAGAAAAAAAAAAGAAAAAAAAAGATATCAGTGTGGTGGGTGAATTGATACCTTTAATCACAATGAGATGTAATTTCTCCTGAACAAGCATGTAAGTTAGTAAAACTTTTCTCTTTTGCAGACACACATTTCTTTCTCATCCTCACTTTTCTTTGAGCCCTGAACTCCTAGTATAGAGAGAGGTCTTTCGAAGCATGCTGAGAGTAGAAGCAAGATTTATTTTCTGCAGTTAGAGGCAACCCGGAAAGATCCCCTCATTGTACAACTGAGGCCCTGCAAGTTAAGTGAGTTAGTACTCTAAAGAGAAGACGTTTTTCTGCTCATTACTTCTCTCAGAACAGATGTTGTGTGCCCTTGTTGACATCCAATTTTAACTCTCTTCCTTCATTGGTATTCTGAGGAGCTTTTAAAAAATTCTCTGGAGAAAAAAAAGAGGATCTGCAGGTGCTCCACCATCTCCTCAGGGAAACTTCCTGTCTTCCAAGGAATGACACTAAGGCCTTGAATCAGCCCTGTAATCAGGAGCAGAGAATTTCACAGATGTAAAAAAAATTCATTAATAAAAAGAAAAGAAAGCATTGTTCAACATGGGCACTAGATGTTTCCCCCTACAACTCCTTATATGTACCCCCAACTCTATTCTGCTCAAACGCATGGCTTCTTTTAATTTAATATACATTAAATTAAATAGTATTTTATATTAAATTATATATACATATATAAACATAGTATGCTTAATTTGTTTAGTGTTATTTGCAGGCATATGATTTCAGATCTGATGACTTGGTGCAGGTGACCAATTAGGGATCTTATCCCAGGAAGACTGTTTATTCTGTTCTTGGTATTCCTTTATTGCCTATAGCTCTTTGTCTAGACTTAGGACCCTATGAGATCTCCCCCTTCCATGCTAGCATTTCTATTGACATTGCTTTTGACCTGTGGTGTGGGACAATTCTGTCAATCATGTTTTAAATAAACGCTGGTTGGCCAGGCAGGAAGTATAGGCGGGGAAACCAGACAGGAAGTAGGTGTGGCGCAAGGAGAACAGGAGAAATTGGGAAGCAGGAAGCTTCCCTGGGATTCCTGTGCAGATCTCCAACAAGGCAACATGTAGCAGCCCAGCTGAGAGAAGTTACTGGCCATGTGGCTGACAATGGGTTACTATAACTTATGGGAGCTAGTAAGAAGCCTGAGATAATGGGCCAATCAGTTAATAACCTAATGTAGACTCTCTGTGTGATTTTCTTTGGGGCTTGCAGGCTGTGGGGTACCAGGCAGGACAGTAACCCCAATGAGCAGGACCCTCATGTTACAGACCTGAAGCCATATTGTTAAGGTGTCATGGGTGAAGCTTCCAAATTGTTTCTAGGAGAACAAATTCTCAGACATATTTCTAGGTCCTTTGACTATACGATCTTTTTGCCTCTGTTCTGAAGTATTCCCTGAGCCTTTGCCATAGGTGTTGTGTATGTATGTGTGTGTGTATGTGTAATGTATGTATGTATATATGTATGTATGCATGCATGCATGCATGTATGTATGTATGTATGTATGTATGTATGTATGTATGTATTGGAAGTTGTTCTCTGCATTTGGACCAGTTGTAGTTTTCTGTAATGGTCTTCATCTGTTGCAAAGAGAAGTTTCTTTGGTGAGAAGTAGGAACTACACTTCTCAGTGAGCATAAGGATTTTTTTAATGCAGTTAGGAATTATGGTGGTTTTTTAAGATGCAGTAGTAAGTCCTCTTTTTAAGAGTCATGACCTCATTAGTTGGTTAGCTTTCCAGTACTCCTGTCTAGTGTTCTTAAGTACAGATAGACAGTTGTTGATTATGCCAAGATATGAGTGCTACTCTTGAACTCTTAGGGTTTTATGCCGTGTTGATAATTGTGGTTCATAGCTGTCACTTCTGGGTAAAACTATTGGTTGTTCCTTTCCTTGGCAGCTTCTATAGCAGACTCATGTAGTGTGAAAGTTAGTCTTCAGGGAAGAGTTTTTCAATTCAGATCTAGCTTGAACTGTCTGAATCCTGTGTCCTAAGTGCATGGTGTCATTAGCCATGGGGACTTACTTTCAATTTCTAAGAGGTAACCAAAAACAAAAACAATAATCTATATTGTTTGAGGAATATCTTGGATTCCTCTCATCAACAACATGAAAGGGAGTTTCTCGTGCCTGACATTTAGGATTTTGTTAGATAATCTATGACTCTTGGGGGCATATTTGTCTAGCCAAGTAGGGTAACAGCATTTAACCTAAATATATATATACTCACATAATCTTCCATGGACTATATGCAAATTTAGATGAATAAGTAATAATAGGATTCCTGTGACTTGTTCAAACATATTGTCATTTTATCCTCTTCCCCTCTCTTCTTCCATATTGACCTGCTATATTCTAACCTTAACTATTGAAAAATTAAAATATTGACTAATTAATAAAAATAATAATAATGGTACAATAAAGAATTTTTCTCCACAATCTTTTCCTCTGAAGTCAGACATTTATCCCTTTTTTCTAAACTATAGTTAACAATAATTTCACCAAATATTTGGGAAAATATAACCTGAATCTTTTTTCTACCCTCCAATGAGGGTTTCTCTCTCTTTCTGTCATTTTAATGTAAGACTAATATAATACTTATGTATCAGTATATATCTTTTGAAATAATTTCAGTGTGGCCAGTTTTGCTGAGGCAGAATTTCCAAAGCATGGATGATTTCAACATACAAATGATTATTTATCATTTATGTGACTATGAGTGGTCTACTAAGCATTTGTCCTTGTGTATCATTCTGGGACCTTGGTAAAAGGACCACACATGAAGACATGTCATGAGAAAGCTGGATAAGCTGGATTGCTGGGAAATATCTGAGGTACCTCACACGCATCTCTCTACATCACAGCTGCTCATGTCCTTCAAGCAAACATACTTCCAGTGGAGCTGACAGTGTACAATGCCTGTAATGGGAGGATGAAAGAAACTACTTGGGAAAATAAGTAAGTTATGGTGTCGCTTCCTGTGCAATGGTAGATACTGATCTTGTGATTGTTTTCTCTCAATACACTTTTGATATGGGAAATGCTCTGTCCACAGCAGCTTCATTGATGTTCACTTAAGTAGTCTACCTTGTCATCTGAGCCTCTTGTGCACTCCATCCTGCTCTTGGTTTGACATCTACTCTATTTTCCTTCTTCTACCTTCTCTCCCCACTCTTTATTATTACTTGTGTTTTCATGGCTTGTTTAAGTACAGTTCCCTAGGGGAGAATTCCGTAACAACCTTCAGGATACTGAGAAGGAAAGACAAATGATTTTCCTCTGTGCTTAATGAGAAATGATGAGACAAGAGGAACAATACTGACACCTACCACAGAGCACTTGTCATGAGAAAATTTCTCTTCTATTGGCTTGACTAACGTAAACTTGTTTGGTTCTTTTTTCACAGCAAAGAAACAACTTTCAATATCATTTTTATTACACAGACAAGAAAATTTAGGAACAAGTTTAATCAACAGTGACCCAGTAATCATATTGGTCGGGATTGCAGTTCTTTGCTGGTAGGCAAAGCTACATCTATGCTCACATCTTCTGAGATTTTTGTCCAGACAACTTGGCCTCCAGTGGACACTCACATACATCTGCGTCTCATATTTATTTTCATCATCTAGCAACTTGTCATGTTTTCTGATACCTGTCACTTGTCATCAACAAGATCCCTAACTCAAAGTCTTTGAAAGCTGTGGTACTGGGTTTCATATCCTTACATTCATCATGTGGACAACCAATTTAAACACTAGAGCTTCAAAATCCCTCTATCACCTCATCCCCTCTGCTCTACTTTAAGATGTCATTCGAATCCGGGCTCACCATGAAATACTGCAGTTCCCTGAAGCTAATGCTCAGACCCCTAATCCTCCAATCTTCTAGTTCTTCGCACTTCTACGGCAGCAGTCATTTTCCCTACACAATCAAGATTTATTGCTCCTTGCCTGCTTCTGTCCTCCTTAAGGAAGTCTGAAATGTCTTCATTCCTCTTCTACATGCACAGTAGTTTATATCTAATTGTTCTAGCGTTACTATTAACAGTGCCATCGTTGGCAGTCAAGTGTGCCCATTTGGTAAGAAATCTGCATTCCTTTCTCAATATACTGTTTGCTTATCACATTTACTCATCAAGTCCTCTCCTATCGTTTAATACTATCAGTGATAATTTGTACATTAATTGGACTCTACCCGGAGGCTCCTCCTAGGCTCTGCCAGGGTTTCAGCACTATGGAGTTACACCTCTACACACTTGCGGCATTCTTCTCTGAACTGAGTCTACAGGGCTGCCTGATGCACTTCTTATTTATGTGTGACCACTTTATAACTTTCACTGTGGCTTTTCTCCCCTCTCCCCATTACCCCTCAAGCTGCTTGTCTGAGATGTCCATCCTTCCCTGTTCACAGCACTTGCCTCTTATTTTGTGAAGAGTATTAAATCTACCAGGGGAAAATCTTATCAACTTTCTTCCCTCACACTTCTCTGAGTTTGCACCTGTCTTTTGGCAATTTACTTCAGTCTCGGTGGAAACCACAGACCCTCTCCTATCCAAAAAATTCATTCCTTCACTGTTCTTTCAACACCAACTCCTTCAACACCTTGCTTGATAAATTATACTCTCTGCATACAATATTTCCATATCTTTTTTTCTCTGCGGATACTTTCCCTTTAGTATGTAAATGTGCTCAAGATTTTTCAATATTAAAAATCCTTAACACAAGTTCTCTTATAGCTAGCTTCCTCCAACTTTAAATTCAATGTTTTAACTTATTTTTTCACCTTGTTTCCATTGTGACTTTTTTTTGTCTCTTGCTCTAATTGCAAATTAATGAATATCCTCAGTTCTCCAAAGACTAGAAAATGTTCTTGACATGTCTTAATGGTCCCTTGTATGGCCTTTGGTACTGATGACCACTATCTTCAATACTGTTTCTTGGCTTTTAGTTTCTCTCTTAGTCTTGTTTCTATTAGTGAGATAAATACCATGACCAAAATCCACTTAAGGAAAAATGTTTAATTGGTCTACATATCCTAGGTCACAGTCCATAGAGGGAAACCACATACGGGATTCAAGGCAGATATCTGGAGACAGGAACTGAAACAGAAGCAATGGAATTATTATTATTGGCTTGCTCCCTAAGACTAGCTCAGTTTGCTTTCATATTATGCCCAGGATCACTTGCCAGCCAAGAAAGAATGCCTCCCACAGTAAGCTGTACCCTCCCACCTCAATTGCAAATTAAGAAAATGCCCACCAAAACTGCCTGCAGGCCATTCTGATAGAGGCGATTTCTCCATTGAGATTTCCTCTCCCCTGATATGTCTAGATTTATGTCAAGTTGATGAAAACCACCTAGTAGAGTACCATTGTGTATTTACTCGTGGTTCCTCAGTCAGAGGTTTGTCTTTGGTTTTCATGTCCATCATTTAATGTTGTAGTAATGAGGGGTATGGGCTGTGTCCCGCCACCGCCCAGCTCCCAGCCGCCAGCTAGCTTATGCCCGAAATAACCACATGAAAATTGTATTAATTAAATTACTGCCTGGCCCATTATCTCTAGTCTTTTCTTGGCTAACTCTCACACCTTAAACAAACCCATTTCTAATAGTCTATGTGTCACCACGAGATGGTGGCTTAACAGAAGATTCTAACCTACATCCATCTCGGGCCAGAGAATCATGGCATCTGGCATCTTTCCTTCTCCCCAGCCTTCCGTTCTGTCTACTCTGCCCACCTAAGGGCTGACCTATCCTACAAGCCAAGGCAGTCTCTTTATTAACTAATGAAAGCAACACAAAATACACAAGATCCTTCCTACACCATTTCCCTTTTTCTGTTTAAACAAAAAAGAAAAGCTTTCATTTTAACATAGTAAACTTACATATAACAAAACAGTTATCAAGCAAGAATTACAGTTACCATATTTATATCTGTTTTATCTTTTATCTTAACTAGGGAAAACTATAACTATCCATTTTTCAACTCCATCAAAGACTTCAGATGGATAAAATATTACCTATGTAAATAAGAAATAAGCAACTTACAAAACTCTATAAATAACAGAGACATCTCGCTACCTGGACAGTCACCCAAAGTTCCTCTGTAACGTTGGGGCATCCATCTTTAGCCTACAGGCCCATAGTATCCAGCAGACATTTCCATGAAGCAGGAGAATTCAAAGACAGTTCAGTCACTTTCTTTTGTATCCTGCAGAATGTATCACAGACTCTTTTATGAATCAGGAACCCTGAAGGATCATCCCCCTATAGGCAAGCTCAGCAGTCCTCTTTCTGTGGGTTCTTTTTGTCCATTTAAGGAGTTCAGGCAAGAGCAGTTTCTTACCCAAATGGTTAGCAAACTCCATAAGGAGCTTCTTCGATGCCCATCTTCTTCAGGAAGTAGCTTGGTGCTGCCAGGAGCAGGCGTGTCTCATTGTCATGAAAAGCCCTGTTATTAAAACATTTAAATGACATGTTCTGAGTCTTTGAAATATATGAAGAATGCCTGTCTAAAATATATCAATGCATATTTAGAAAATCTAACTAACATGACTACAAATTTGACTATTATAGATGATTATCTATTAACAACCTATATTTCCTAATTATACATTACATTTTTAAAATGAACTATACAATCACAATACACTAATCAAGATCAGAAATATACATATAACAAGACTGACCTTAAACTTGTATCAAAAAATCAAAATTTTATATCAATGTAAATATTTATATCCATATCATCTCCCCCTTTAAATGTTAAAAAAGCATTTTATAAACAATATTTGGTTATTTAATAAACAATATTAGTTCTCTCCAAACTTCTTCCTGCTGTATGGGGGCACTGTTAATTGGGTCTTTCATATTATAACCTGTGTGGCTGGTACATCTCAGTTGGCAGTTGAGTAAAGTAATTTTCTGAAGGTTTTCATGGTTACCTTTCAGGAGGGCATGGTCTGTCATATCAGATTGGTATACAATAAGTCCACAGGTTCTCATCCTCTATGAAAACAAAAGAAGAACCTCTTTTCAAAAGAATCACATCCTTAGACCCAAATTGTGAAGCAATAACATCTTTATAATATCCATGCTGGTTTAGCTTGGCAGCCCATATAATGAGATGTCTCTTTGTATTTAACTCTCTCACAGTCAAAAATTTAAAGGAAACACAATAAAATACATAATTCAGACATTCTTTGAATTTTCCATGTTTACATGGCTTATTTTATTATTTCTTTTAATCTATAACTATCTGTAGTCTGTCGCTAAAGACTTTACCCTATTTTTAAGCATTAACTTTATGACTTTTTAATATTTTTTTCTTTCTCCAAAGCCTACGTATGTCTATCTAACAGTATGACCCATTTAGAGGTCTTTTATGTCTGAATCTTTCCTATTGTGAATCTATAATTATTTACTATCCAGGAACATTTTTCAAAATATTAAGTACATCTTAAAAACTTAAGTTGTGCTATATAGGAGAAATATGCCCAGTCTAAACCTTAAGTGCACTGTTATCATGATAATTACATCAGTTACTGCCTAAGATCAGCACATTTCAGCATGGCGGAGCCAAGCCGAGCTGCTTTTGCCTCAGAGCCATTTGGTGCCCCTGAGCTGTGCACAGTTCCAGGCACACAGCAAGTCCAGTTGCCATCAAATAAACAATAGCGCTGTAGTCACAAACCCACTGAAATGCTCTGTCTCCCGCAGGAGCCAGAGGTCGCACTGGCAGCACAGACTGTAAACTGGTATTTCAAAACCACCAGTTTCCAGTAGACCTGATCCCGCCACCTAAGGCAGGAAAGAGCTGAGCCACTGTCACGGTCTCAGTTGCTTATTCCTGACCCCGAGTGGGCACACAAACATCCGAGCCCACAAATTCTCCATAGCTGGAGTTTGTACCAGCAGCAGGGCCCAGGAAGCCTCATTTCAATACCGCCACAGTGTTGCTTTGCTGAATCAGGAAATCTCTGTGTGGCACACCATCCATAAACAGGAAAAAAACTGTGTTAAGTTTTCTCTCCTTTTTAAGCCCTCTCAGGTTTTTAAGTGGATTAACCCCACACGTTGGAGTGCCAAACTGTAGTAATGAGGGATGCGGGCTGTGTCCTGCCACCGCCCAGCTCCCAGCCACCAGCTAGCTTATGCCCGAAATAACCACATGAAAATTGTATTAATTAAATTACTGCCTGGCCCATTATCTCTAGCCTTTTCTTGGCTAACTCTCACATCTTAAACTAACCCATTTCTAATAGTCTGTGTGTCACCATGAGGTGGTGGCTTACCGGAAGATTCTAACCTACATCCATCTCGGGCTGGGGAATCATGGCTTCTGGAGTCTTCCCTTCTCCCCAGCCTCCTGTTTTGTCTACTCCACCCACCTAAGGGCTGACCTATCCTACAAGCCAAGGCAGTCTCTTTATTAACCAATGAAAGCAGCACAGACTACAGAAGATCCCTCCTACACCATAATGTGAAAAATCTAATCTCATAGGTAGGAGCTAAAATTTCTTCATGATTTATTCCTTGAGTTAGTGACTATTTCTGCTTTTGTCTTATGAATATTTGTGTCTGTTTAGAGTGTTGGTTGCAAGTTGTTACATATAATGGTCTTGAAAAAAGCTAAGTAAAGGAGATTAGATTCAGAAATTTTGTTTTAAAAAGAAGAAAGGTGGGAGAAGTCCTATGAAGCAATGGTCTTGTACCCTGTAAAGATTTGTCACTTGTATTGGCTAAATAAAATACTGATTGGCCAGTAGCCAGGCAAGAAGTATTGGCAGGGCAACTAGAATAGGAGAATTCTGGGAAGAGAAAAGGCTCAGTCTGCAGTTGTCACCCAGATGCAGAGGATGCAAGATGAGAATTCCTCACTGATAAAAGGTACCAATCCACTTTGCTAGCACAGACAAGAATTATGGGCTAATGTATGATATAAGAGTTAACTATTAAGCCTGAGCTAATAGGCTAGCCAGTTTATAATTAATGTAGACCTTTGTATGTTTCTTTGGGACTAAATGGCTGTGGGACTGGGTAGTTCAGAAACCTCTGTCAACATTGTCTCATCTGATAAGAGTCATTTTATTATATTGTCTCTAATTTAGAGTTGCTGATTCTATGATCAGATGTGATTCCTATGAAGCACAATCATAAGCAGCCTGATAAAATATCCCTAAAGGGCCAACAGGACACCTATAACTTTTCTATAACCAACAACTCTCTAATTAGAGTGAAATCCTTAACAGGAGGAAAATCATGCCTGGTACATGCCAGTCAACTACCCATGAATAGTGAGATCATGGATCTTAGAGGAGAGCCTACTATTGTTATTTTTCTAAACTAACATAATTCCTAACTGAATTCTAAATACCCTTATGCACACAGGTAAGTGTAGCTCTTACTCCTCATAAAAAATAACTTCTTTTCATAGTAAATAGAGAACATTACAGAAGCCATATGGGTCAAAATGCAGAGAGTAACTAATTGTGGAATGTCCAGACCTAGTTTATGTATCTACAACATAACCCCTATACATAAGGCTTAGAGAACATCACAGCAGGAAGGATAAAAGGATTTAAGAGACAAGGAACAAGGAAGTCTGTTGTGAGATTGTCTCTTAGATAAATATGACATGAGGTTAAAAACCATGAAATTTGAACAACATGACTGTCTAAAATGATACCTGAACAATTCCAATATCAGTTGACATCCTTGTGTGGATGGGGGAAATCTCATGGGGACCAATCCCTAGATGAATGGTTATACACAATTCATAACTACTGAGAGATGAAGAATTAGTCTTAATGAGTCTCCTAAATAGTTATCCATATCAGGTAGTCAGTTGTAAAATTATATATGGTTACAAAAATACACACACATATACACACAGAATACTAAATGGAACTTTGCAAGTTGAATTTATATATTTATTCTACGTGGTGGTTGAATAAGAATGGCTCCATAGAGAGGATGAGGTCTCCCATGGGGAGTCAACAAAGTCTGTTATATCACTTGAGGCAGGACCAAGGCCCTCCCCTCTGTGTCTAGGCTGAGCAAGGTATTCCTCCATAGGTAATGGGCTCCAAAAAGCCAGATCATGAAATAGGGATAAATACTGGTTCCACTACTAGTAGACCCACAAACGACCCATGCTACACAGTTGTCACCCACATTCAGAGGGCCTAGTTTGGTCTTATACTGGTTACCCACCTGTCAGTCAGGGGGTTCAGTGTCCTGAGCTCTCAGTAGCTTAAACCAGCTCTTTATTGTGGGGATGGAGTGGGGAGAAGGTGGGAGAGAGATAGAATTGGTATTGGTATTAAAATAAGATTGTTAAAAAAGAATAGCTCATATATTTGAATGTTTATTCATTAGGGTACTACTTGAGAGGCATTAAGAGGTGTGTCACTGAGGGTGGGCTTTGAGGTTTCACAAGTTCATATTAGACTCAGAGTCCCTCTCTTCTTGTTTCTTGCTGATCCAAATGTAGGACTTGCAACTATTTCTCAGCATCATGTCTACCTGCATTGCACCATGATTTCCTCCATAATGAGATGTACCAAACCTCTGGAACTGTAATCAAAATCTATTTAAATGTTTTCTTCTCTAAGAATTGCCTTGGTGATGGGTAATGGCTTCCCTCTTCAGTAGTAGAACATTGACTAACTAATCACCATGTGTGTGTATGTATGTATAACCATATATATGTGTATATATATTACTGATAATTCATTTGATTATATATTTGTAAGTTGAACATGTGAACATTTACCATTGTAAGATACAAGAAGGCATATAAAGGTGTAGATGCATTATGTGCCCAATACAAATATTAGTTATGGCTTTAACACTTAACAGAGCTCCTACAGGAGAAGTCTGAATTCTAACCAAACTATTAGAAAATTCATAAAATAAATGTCAACACAAAGATAGTTATTTATTTCTACAGATTTTGTTTTGCTAAAATCAGTGTCATGTGAGGTGGTACCACAATAGTTGTCACCAGTTGCTTCCAATCTTGCATCAATTTGTATATTCATTCAATCATGGCATGGTTGATGCTCCTGCTACAGTCTGGAAGCCTAGCACCTCTGGCAAATCTTGTGTCTGAACTCTTGTCCTTCAACCCTACCTCTGCTGCATCTCTTCCTGTCGACCTTTTCTGTGGCCATAGTTGACATCTTCTGCATTCCCAGCTGACGTTCTTCTACTCATCACCAGAAGATCTCAAGGGGAAAATGCATCCATCATGCCTCTAGTTGCCTACACTTCTTACACATGCCTACACTTTTATTCCTTTCTACAAAGGTGATTTTGTTTTTATAGGCTATCCTCAGAAAGTCTGCCACTGAATCAATTTCAACCTTTGGAACCAGTTAGTGAAGTGATTTACTGAACCCATTATGCATATGCATAGTCAAATAAAATATGTTGAGAAAAACTAAGCATTCGAACTCATTTACCCAGAGAAGTAGAATTGTGGTAGTGATATTTCTAGAGTCAAATGAATCTCTGCATGCAAAGAAAAATAATGGAACATTTTAAATCCAATATCTTACCGCTGGGTCAGACTTGATTGCTCTATTCGGTGTGATGAGGACTGTTATTTAAATAATCTTTATCTGACTTGTCCAATCTGCAAAATTGGAGCTTTGCCAATCTCATGCAGTTTAGAATATTTAATGTGATAAAGATGAAAACAGTATTCCTAGCATGTTATTTGTCCTGTATTCTTGAACACTGACAACTAATTTTAATGAATTCAGAGCCAGGGGAACAATGAGGCTTATATTACACCTGACACATCAGCTCTGCTATAACATCCATGCTGAATGACAGATAAATATGGATTTAGTGCTGTGTTCAAGGGGAAAGTGAGACACATGACTTGTCACACTTCAACTTTTATAGCATATTATTAAACAATATTGTACACATAAGTGTACAGGGTTTCAAGTGTCCCAGATTTTAAATCAAAGAACAGTTTCAGTTTTTGGTCCAGAATAAGGCCACAAAGAAAATGATGACTGACTGAAAGAATACTATGAATAAATTCCATCATGGTCTATTGTGAGGGGACCTTTAGAGGGATATTAACTTGCCAGAAAGAACTATTTTCAGTAAAATTTAGGGTTGTAAAAATAGTAACTAGGTTAGAAAGAGACAATGCTTTTTTCATATCAGAGTGTAAGAATATTAAGGAATATTTTAAAGAAATCAGTAGAAATTATATTACAATAAAATTGTGGACTAGTTATTTAATACTTGAATTTATTTTTCCCTAAAAACTTCCCTTTTGTGTTATTTATGTAGCATTAAGAGAAAAATATGTCAGTTTTCTATGATGACTTCTTCCTTTACTATGCAGAAAAAATTCATTGTCATGTAGTCCTATTTGTTGACACTTTAGTTAGCTCCCATGATAACTGATGTTCTATTTAAAAACTTAACTTTTGCATAAGGAAGCAAAAACATACATTTGAAAAAACAGCTTATTCAACAAAGGATACTGGCAAAACTAGATTTGTACTGTAGGAGGATGAAATTAGATTCTTAAGTATCATCTTGCACAAAAGTCAATTGAAAATGGATCAAAGACCTTAATTTAAAAGGCAAAACAATACCACTTCTAGAAAAACATAGGGATACCCTTCAAGGTATTAGAGTAGGAAAGGCCTTTTGAAAGAGAACATCAATAGCTTCTGAGGTGACTCCAAATATCAACTCTATCATGAGCTTTTTCAGTTTTGCTGGTGGATAATACATAAAATATACTTCATCGTGAATGTCAAGCTAATGTGACTCTGGAGCTTCTGAACGACAGCTCGCAATCTATAGAGTCCAATGATTATATAGTCTTCAGGTCTGGCTAATTTCAGTGTGTCAAGTTTTATTTTTTTGCAACCTTTTTTAAAACAACATAGCTTAAAATAAATTTAAAGCAAACACGCACAGTATTTTCACTGAAAACTAAGTGCGCTTCCCTCTAAAAGCCTTCCAACAACCTTTCTTCTAGTTGCTTTGTGCAAATAGAATACAAGCTGTTTAATCATAGCTCTGCAAACACCTGCGTCATTCTTTCTTCTTGATGTTGAGGCCCAGGGGCATGAGGTAATGCTCTTATCTAAAGGTGCAATTATTCAAATAAAAATGACCACAACACATTCATAACCTTTTGGATGTCTCTGAGCGACAAAGCATTGTCAGCATTACTGGAAACCTAAATGAAAATTATATGTGCCAGTCACTATGTCATACAGAATGCTGCTGCCTATGACTTTAATAAATCCTTAACTGCCTATCCAGATTTATGTCACATTGTTGGAATCCAGGACAAGTAATCAATACTTGTTAACAGGTGAGACTGGAGAGTCACTGGTTGCTTGAGGAAAATTCCTGGTCCTAATGCATATAATTTTTATCAGACTACTTTGTATGCCCAGACTTACATGTTTTCCATTGTAAAATACTTCTATGATCTCAGTTTTTATCTTAACAGCCCACTTAAAATAGGCTTACAAGAGTAATGACTTTGAAATAAAAATGGCCACTACTTTCGCACAAAACAATTCTGTTTAAACAATCATGTTAGATGCATGAATTTACTGTAGGATTTTGCTGTAGTAATTAGGTAACAATGATGTATCCAGTATAAGTACTCCTTTGTCTAAATCTTGTGGAAAATTATTTAATTTCATGTAAAATTTCACTAAATCATCCTCCATTTACCCATATATTCATTAATTTAGCCAATAAATATTTAAGTGCTTATTTGTTCCAAGTCTTTGCATGTTAATGCAACATGGTGAGTGGGCAAAGATCCACGCCCTGAAGCTCATAATTTCTTAGGTGAGGAAGTAACATAATCATGGAATTAACTAGAGAAACATTTTGAAATGTCACATTGCAGACACACTGGTTCTTGCAAAAGAATGAAACAATAAGTTTAATGAAAGATGTACTCATGATACAAGAGCCTGAGGGAAACGAGTCTATGCTTTATCTGTTGCAGGGGTGATCTTTTTTTAAAAAAAAATTATTAGAGTATTAAAAAATACCAATCCAAGTTCCCACTCTCTCCCCTCCTCCCACTCCCTCCACACACCCTCTGACCCCACCGCCATCCAATTCTCAGAGAGGGTAAGGCACATTGCTTTGTGGAAGGTCCAAGGCTCTCCCTACTGTATCTAGGCTGAGAAAGGTATCTATCCGAAGAGAATAAGAGAAAGCCAGTGCATGCAGTAAGGAAAAATCCTGGTGCCACTGCCAGTGAGCCCTCAGTCTGCCCCAACAATTCAACTGTCAACCACATCCAGAGGAACTAGTTTGGTCCTATGCTTATTCCTTCCCAGTCTGGCTGGAGTTGGTGAGCTCCTATTAGCTCAGGTAAACTGTTTCATGGAGTGAACCCATCATGGTTTTGACCTCTTTGCTCATATTCCCATTCGTCCCATTCTTCAACTGGACTTTGGGAGCTCAGTCCAGTGCTCTGATGTGGGTCTCTGACTCTGTTTCCATCAGTTGTTGGATGAAGGTTCTATAGTGGCATTTAAGGTAATCATCAATCTGACTAAGGGCAGGTCAAAATCGGGACCTCTCTCCTCTATTGCTTAGGGTCTTAGCTGGGATGACCCTTGTAGATTCCTGGGAATTTCTCTAGAGCCAGGTTTCTGCTAACCCTATAATGGCTCCCTCAATCAAGATATATCTTTCCTTGCTTTCATCTCTGTCGTTCCTCCATCTCACTATCCCATTCCCTCAAGTTCTCATTAACCCTCCCTTTCGCACCTCTTCTTTCCCTTCTAGCCTTCCCCCACCTTCATGCTTCCAATTTTGTCAGGCGATCTTGTCTCTTTATAATTTCCAGGTTGATCTATATATGTTTTTCTTTGGGTTCTCCTTATTACTTAACTTCTCTAGGATTTGAACTATAGGCTCAATGTCCTTTGTTTATAGCTAGTATCCAATTATGAGTGACTACATACCATATTCATACATATCTTATTCATTTTGGGGGGTCTGGGTTACCTCACAAAAGACAGTGTTTTCTAATTCCATCCATTTGCATGCAAAATTTGTTGCTGTTTTTTTTTTTTTTAACCGCTGTAAAATGTGCCACATTTTCTTTATCTATTCTTCGGTTAAGGGACATCTAGGTTGTTTCCAGCTTCTGGCTATTAAAAGTAATGGTGTTATGAACATAGTTGAACAGAGAGGTTGACCAGTGAAATCAAATTGAAGACCTGGATTTTAATCAACACACCTATGAACACCTGATTTTTGACAAAGAAGCTAAAATTATACAATGGAAAAAAGAAAACATCTTCAACAAATGGTGCTGACATAATTAGATGTCAGTATGTAGAAGATTGCAAATAGATCTATATCTATTGCCATACACAAAACTCAAGTCCAATTGGATTAAAAACATCAATATAAATCTGACCACACTGAACATGATAAAAGAGAAAGTGGGAAGTAGTCTTTAAGGCATGAGTACAGGAGACCCCTTCTTAAATATAACCCCAGTAACACAGACACTGAAAGCAACAATAAATAATGGAAACTGAGAAGCTTCTGTAGAGCAAAGGACACAGTCAATAAGACAAAAGGCAGCCTACTGAATTGGAAAAGATCTTCACCAAGCCCACATCAGAAAAAGGACTGATCTTTATAATATATAAAGATCTCGATCAAAATGGATGATTTTTTGATGTGTTCTTGGACTCGATTTGACAGTATTTTATTGAGGATTTTTGCAT
>JAQHUG010000022.1:5779440-5790618 GCA_028555095.1 Dicrostonyx torquatus | reverse complement strand
GTCTGTGTGATTATTCAGATCTGGATGATCGGAAAATGAATGAGCAGTCTCTATCTACCTTAGACAAGATCTTAAATCCTCAAAAATGTCAAGAGGCAGCTGGAATATCCAAGATTATACAGAGTTTTAGAAACAGAGACCAGCATTGCATTCTTTCAACACTTCTTGCTGATACTGTGGTATTACAGTTTGTTTATTTGTTTGCTTGTTTCTTTTAATCAGTTAAAACTGGTGATTATTTTCTTTGCAAGAACTATTATAAAATAACCCTACACTTCCAATACGTGTGCACATAAATGCAACTCAAGTGTAAGCCTTGGAGTCAAGGAGGCAGGTGGCTTTAATCTTCTGCAGCCTAAAGAGTACCACAAACTTCCATGGCTTAGACGAGAGAATTTGTTGGTCAGACATTCAAGATTAAATTATGTTGAAGGGTCACTGCCCATCAGCTGCTTGCATTCAAGTTCTTCCCATTTCTTAGCTTTCAGTAGATGGATGTAGATCTTTGATTCTGTGATCCGACACATAGCAATTCAATGTCTGTTCCTCATCTGACTGAATTCTCCTATGCACCTCAACATCTTCTTGACTCCTTGGGTTTCTTTTTTTCTATACCCATCTTATACCATCACATGAGAACAAAAGTCACATGTTATCTTAAATCAATAAAAAGGAATGAGTAATGTTTAAAATCTGTAACTAAACTATTTCTATGTATGTTCACATATACAACAGGATAATTAAAAGTTACATGTACCATTTTGTAAAAGGCATAATTATGAAGATCATAATAAAAATCTATATGTTTAAACCTATTTCTATGTAATGTGAAATATGTACATAATAGAAACAAGTCATTCAATATAAACTTTTCATGTCATTAATTTCTTTCTGCAATCCCAAATATCTACTTCTGCAGTAAAATAGACAACGTAATGACTGAGGTATAGAATAGAGTGTTTTTAACTTGATAGTTTAAGGGTCATTTGTTCGTGTCACCTACACAATTTTGGTTTTAATTTACATCTTCTCACAAATATGCATGAACAAATACTCTTATGTTGCCTGAGGTTTCTGTCCTGCCCAGTTTCCATAGTCTTTAAGTCCCAAAGATACCACAGAGGTCTACATTAGTTATAAACTGGTTGGCCTAGTAGCTCAGACTTCATATTAACTCTTATAACTTATATTAGCCCATTATTCTAGTATATGTTAGCCACATGGCTCAGTACCTTTTTCAGCAGGGCAGGTCACATCTTGTTTCTTCTGTGTCTGGGCTGGGACTGCAGAGGAATGGGCTTCCTTCTTCCCAGAATTCTCCTGTCTTCCTTGACCTGCCTCAACTTGCTGTCTGGTTGTCCCACCTGTACTTCCTGCCTGGCTACTGGCCAATCAGTATTTAAAATATAATTGACAGAATATAGACAATTGTCCTACACCACTCTTATCACCAAAAACAGAGGCATTATCCTACAGCAATTTATAATTGACATTAAAGAGCTGTGATTTTTATTGTCTATATAAATTGAGTCTTCAAATCAAAACTTTCCACTAAACATTTATTATTTTCAATTTTCTCCATGCTCTTACATATTTTGTGCTTTCACTTTTGTCTTTCATTTACCTTTTGAACAAATCTACTTCCTCCAAAAGCATAACCAAAGATTTTTCCAAATGTTTATTTGGTGAAAAACAAACATATAAGATCATTCCAATACTTTGTTTATCTCTGAAATGATTTATCAGATTGTCCTTTAAGTTTATAATGAGAATCAAACAAATGAACACATATCAGGGATTTTTAGGAAGATATTTTATTAGTTTTCGTACTCGATTGCCACTTTGTAAAATTTATAAATTAAAACAGAATATTTTACTATTGTCTCTCATCTCAACTACATCATATCATCCTTCAATAGAAGTCAAGGGATTAGAAAACTAAGGGAAACAAGCTTCTCAGGATTTGAAAGGCTAAATTTTCTAGCATGATATCTTTTTCTCTGCATTCTGGACTAAATTTGTTTCAGCAAATTTATTATTGGATATACTTGGTTGGTTGATGAACCATTGCAAAACCATCAGCGCTATCTTTTAATTAAACATGAATATAATCTAATTTCCGATGTACAGAGCCATTGTTACTTCTGATTGTCATTACTTCAATACTTTTTTTCCAGTAAATGTAGTTTCTGTCCCTGTAGATATATTATTTTCTGCATAAAGCTCTTAAAATATCCAAATATTTATAAAAACAGACTTTTGCAATATATTCAAAAGTAATTTTGTCTTATTGTTTGTTTGAGAAAGTTAAGATAAATAATTTTCAAACATTCCTATAATTAATGAAAGTTGATTCTGGCACATGAACACTGGCATAGTTTGGGTATGTTCTCTTTTGAAAAGTGATTTCTAAATAACTTGGAATATTTCCTTCTTAATAAGTTTCATTCATTTGCATAGCTTGAAACTGTTCATTTTCCAAATATTTGATATGATTTGTGAAAGTTTAAGCTTGTATGTCTTAGAAACTGCTAATGATCCTGAAAGAAATAATTACCTATTTTTATTAAGACAAGACACAATTCTGAAGTGGTCCCATTTTCATGATAAATTCAGTGATATTTTAATAATAAGGGAATGTGATGTTGACAGTTCAAGAAATTTAAAAATTATTTTTACCAAACCAATAGCAGGTGAAGTGTCAGTTGTTTTTGTGGATCACTACTTAAAAGATTTACTAATTTTTATTTTAGGTGTGAGGGCTTCCCCTGTATTTATATAATTGCATTGTGTGCATGCTTGGTGCCTGCAGAAGCCAGGGGACCATACCAGGTTCCCTGGAACTGGAGCTAAATATTACTACCAACTGTCATATGGGTGCTGGGGCACAAACCCTGGTCTTTTGTATGAACCACAATTGCTCATAACCACTATGCTGTTTCTCCAGATCCTCAATAGTTAAAAAAAAAACTCAGAAAAATTAAAGACCAAAAAGGTATTCTGAAACCTGAGGATATGTATTTCTAGAAAGAAATGACTTAAGACAGTCATTTTGTCTTGGATAGAAGATAGAAATCACCGTCAAATCAATTAGAAGACTAAATTAAACAATTTTTGCAAAATGTTGCTCTATATCTATTTTCTCCAATATTAAATCATCCTTTCCTACCCTCTTGGATGGAGCAGAGAGTCTCATAATACTCAGAAATTTCCTGAAATTCACAAGGCTAAAGACTCAGAAAACTGCAGGACTCAGGACATTCTCAAGTTGTAGAAGTGGCACCCAGTTGCTGAGAAGAAAGTCTCTGTTGAAGCTCAGTGCAAAGAGGGAGTTCCAGGGATGTAGCCCTCCTCAGGTGTCACTATGGGAGGGCACCTTTCAGAGATGAAATTGCCCTTGAGTTACCCATGCTTTGTTAGGTAACTCCGATAAATTAATTGGCTTACTAACCTAGATTCTATAGAACTGTTTCTTTTCTTTCTTTGTTTTTGTTACTTATGTCATTTCTTTTCTAAGTTGCAGATTTGAGTGTTCCCACAATACTCCCTGTTTTTCTTTGAAAATAGGTGACGATGACCTCACAAAAAGAGTGGGTGATTTGTAGACTCAAACTCTATTTTCTGGAGTTACCAGTAGAAGAGTATTAACAGAAATACCCTGGAAATACGGTTTAACCTCTCAAAACAAGGCAAAGGTCTGTCCTGGGGACACACTGGGGGAATGTGACCATGGTGGAAGAGAATGAGGGTAGCTACCATAATCCTACCCAATTGCACTGTTTTTCTCTTTACTAGCTAAAAGAAAATGCTTGAAAATGCAGAGAAAATGACTGCAAAATCACAGCTCAAGGAAAAATTGTAAATAGCTATCCAGGAGATAGAAATGGGAGGAATTCAAGGTACTAATCTTCCCTACAGAACAGCAATGAAGGCCTCTGGTGAAGGCAGTCCTCTAACATCCTAGCATCAAAACGTGCTAAACATCCAAACTTCAGCATGTTTGCCACCCGTTACTCTCTCTGCTATGCTAATATAATATAACATTAGTGCAAGTAACAGTGGAGTGAACTGGGAGAACTGCAAAAGACAGATGCTGTGAGAAACACAAGCTGGGGCATCCCTCGAACGGAGCAATTTGAAGTTAGTTACAATTGGCAATAAGAATCCCCACTCTTGCAATTATAGCAACAGTAAAAGCAGAACACAAGCTAATCCATACGTAGATTAGCATAAATCTCCACCAAGTGAGAGGGCATTCATACCATTTCTAAACAAGTCAAGTTTTACTATGATCTTGCCAAGTCTATGCAGCAGGTTCAGCTTAAAGAGAACAAAAAAGATACGTGATAGGAATAGCAAAGGGAAATAAAAATTACTGTTAAAGGAAAATAAAGTGTCAGAGTAGGAGAGAGCAATAGCACAAAAAATGGGTATATGAGAGAGGAAACAGACAATGCTACTCATTAACATATAAAAAGCTATGGTGATAGCAATGGTTAAAATGCAAGATCAGACAGAAACAGTATGTAAGACACACATACACACACACACACACACGGGGTGGGAGGAGAAATATGAAAGAATCAACTAGAAATGGTAGGCTTTAAAACCATTACAAATGTAACAATGGCAACTTTGACATCCATGTCAGTAATAGTAAAGGAGTTTAAAATTGTCAATGAAGATACAAAAGTGCAACAAAAAATCTATAAACAAAGAAATATAACTAGAACAAAAAGCAACAAAAATTTGTAAGAAGGAACATCAATAGATATAAGCAATATATCATATATATATATATATATATATAGAACTGCACTAACATGTTTCTGTATCTATCATCTAGCTACATATGTATGTATAAAATATTGAGAACAAGACAAACACAATATTATAAGAAACACTGAACAATTTTTTTCTACAGTTAATGAAGGGCCCTAACTGTAGTTCTAAGACTAGGTGAGGAGATTAGAAAGTAAATATTTGAAACCATGTTAAACAAAGAAAAAATGAACCAAAAAAACCCTCAAATCTAAATGCATCTAAACCCTCTGAACATCAGAGAGATGGAGAGAGGTTTATTTAAATTATGCATTATTTTAACTCTAATTCATTGATAAAATGTATCTTCAAAGTAATATTAGTGACTCAATAGATATATATTTTTTAAAATTGAGAAAAAGTTTTATATATGACATTTGAGATAGAGAAAAAATTAGGAATCTTGTATTTTAGATGCTTAAATTTTATAAAAACTTATATTTTACTTGAACTTGGAGTCAGAGTATTAAATCACTAATAATGTGAACTCTAGGAAAGAATAGAAATATTTTGAGAAGCACAAATTATAAATCAACATATTAGATAAATGGAGTCATTATAATAACTGCTTAAAACCACTGAATATGAGATAATAAACATAAAAATATAAAAGGCAACCAGCAGAAAATAGCAAGACAGTTACAGCGAAATGCACTCCCAAATGGAGTAGTCTGATTATATCAATGTATCCAACAAATTAACTACATTTTAAGAAATAAAAGTAAAATGATGGAGGGAAATGAAATGTATACATTGCCCAAAATAGAACATGACGGGCTGTGCTAATTCTAGTGTTGGAGGGGGAAAATTCAGAAGAAAGACGATCAAGGGAATAATATTGTTAAAGGGGGCTATTGGGTAGTGGGAAAAGGACTATTCATGACTCGTATTTATAGACCATCAGTGCCTCAATTTCTCCTCTTTGATGTATAAATCAAACAAGGGATTCAAAACACACAAGGCACATGCTATTTCATCCAAATTTAGACTTATAAAAATGTAGAGCCTAGAATCCCAGCACTCTGCCTCACTTGCTGATAGGTCAATTAAGCAGTCAGAGAACTTCCGAGGATATATATTGATCAAATTGACCTGAGAGTTATACAATGCCAGATTCAGTGAGTTGTGTGTTCAATTCATGTTCAGCAGGACAGAGGATGAAGCTGACTTGTAAAAAGTCTTAAATTTAAAAGAATGTAAATCATATGTCCTTAACCTCTCCCAGAACCAAGCAATAGAAATAAGTAGCTGGAGGACAACTGGAGAATAAGCTTTCAAAATTAAGCAACACACTACTAATTAAGCCATAAATGAGAGAAGTCTCAAAGGTTAATTAAAAATTAAAAACTTCTTTTTAAAGAAATCAGCTAAGTTGATAAACATATTGGCATGCTACACAAAGAAAAAGAGGGAGAAGACACTTATACTAAAATTAGAGGAATAGAGTCGCCTCTGTTGCCCTCACAGTCATTAAAATGGATGAAGTAGAATAAACAGATTTTGTGAGGCTTAGATTACCTTGAAGCCTAAACTGGTCATTGAAAGATGGTTTCTAGCTTATTTGGTGATAATAATTCCAAAATTCTTCAGTAACTGTCCTAAAAATTCAAACTTCCATCAAGTACAAAATGTTAATATCACTCCATTAAAAAGTCAGGAATGCAAAACTATTGGGCTCACAAGTTTATATAGTCTACAGTCCAAACAATTAACCAAAGCCTCAGGGTTTAACAAGTACAACATATGCTTTTAATGAAGAATTTTGGCATATTAAAATCAGAAGACTTCATTCTGATAAAGGTGTCAGCAATGAGCTTGGCCAAGACTACAGGCATCAAATGGGGAAATGCTGTTTCCTCCTGAATGTTAAGAGCAAGGAAGGGATTTCAATATAATGCAAGTGAGTGCCTGGGATAAGGGGCACAGGGGAGTGGCACAGAAGGAGGACTGACTCTGTGCAAGAATCCCTTAAGAGAACAGCACAGCTCTAGAACTATTAAACACATTTAACAAATCTCCCAATGCAACACCAAATCACAAACAAACTTCTGAAGAAATTGAGGCGTGAACCCACACTCTATGTTAGGGATGTACTTCCTGCAACTGTGTAGTAAACCCAATTATAACAATGGGTTTGGTTTCGTAAATACATTTTCATTCATTGACAATTCCATGCACTGTACCTTGGTCAAGTTTACTCTAATTCTGCTTTTAGCTCTTTCCAGATTTCAGCTCCCTCCCCTCTCAACTTCATGTTCTCTGTTCTATGTAATTATAGCCCATTATTCCAACCCACACTGCCATATACTTTCAAGACAGATTTATTAAAAACAGGTAAAGCATTTTTAAAGGGGGAATTTGAAATAATTTTAGGGCTTTATGGTGAACCTGTGTTTTGCTTGGTTTGTGAAAAGCAGCCCATGCCCTGTTTTACCTTTAAACTGAGATGTATAGTAAAGACAGTCCACCAGGAGGGGGCAGAGTCCCTCAGCTTCTCATTGGTTGGTGAGGCAATTGTTCAGGATGATTGACCACAGAGAAGTACAAAATGTAGACAACATGTCGGAAAGACACCACCTTCTGTGATCTCCTCTCTGTTGCGTACCAAAGGAGTAGGCCTCCTTTTAATGGGAAACTGAAATTAGATTTCAAAATTCTACTTTATGTCAGTTTCTCTGGTTCCTTGACCTTAGGCTTGATGACCAAGACCCTGAGTGGGATCTGTGGAGCTGACTCTGGTTAGACCATCTGTGGCAGTCAATGGTTGTCTCTCCTGTTCTGTTAATCAAAGGGATCATGTTTTTCTGTGTTATTCAGAATAAATGTGTATCCCACTAAAGACATTAGAGCCTCTCCCCCATTTTCCTTCTTGAATTCAAAGTCAAGCACATTATTAACCTCATTTACTGAGAAGCGTGCTAACGTCACACATCATGACAAAAACACCGAGGATGGCAAAAAGAAAACATTTTCAGTACAATACCAAAGAGGAAGGAGGGGGTCCCCTCACAGTGACTTCCGTGTGGAATTGTTGCCACCTTCAATTCATTCGTGTCAGCGGAGTGCCTATTCCTTGACAAAATGTCTGCATAACAAACCTGGTTTCCTTTTTGTTTGTTTATACAAAAGGGTTTTTTGAAATCACTTCTTACAGAGCCCAAGCCATAATTTTTGATACAAGCAGTTTTCTATCAGCAATATAATTATAGTTATTATTAAAATTTGTTTAAAATTGTGTCATTGGAGATTTTAAAATAAAACACTTATTTGTACTGGCTGATGTTGCGTGTCAACTTGACACAAGCTAGAGTCAAGAGAAAAAGGAGCCTTAACTGAGGAAATGCCTCCATGAGATCCAGCTTTTAGGTAGTCCCTCAATTAGTGATAAATGGGGGGAAATCCCAATTCATAGCAGGTGGTACTATCCTTGAGTTGGCGGTCACAGGTTCTATAATAAAGCAGGCTGAGCAATCCAGGGGAAGCAAGCCACTAAGTAGCACCCTTCAGTGACTTTTGCATCCGCTCTTGCCTCCAGGTTTCAGCCCTTGCTTGAGTTTCTGTACTGACTTCCTTTGGTAATGAACAGCAATCTCTAAGTGTAAGCAAAACAAACACTTTCCTCCCCATTGTTTTATGATGTTTTGTTGTAGCAATAGAAACCCTGACTAAGATGATATGACTGGGAAATAATACTTTTTATATCACCTGATGTTTAAAAAATAAGAAGCCCTTGATATTCCAAGTATCTTCTGAAAGATGAAAGTTGAATGCCCTATTTTCTTGTAAGTAAAATCATCATTGACTATTATAAATCTTCTGTGTAATGTACAAAAGATATTCTCTTTTCTGTTATATTTCATTGTTCACTCTCTAAATCTCTTTGCAGAAGCACCCATCCTTGTTTATGCTGGTTTGATATTAACAGTCTTCTTGGGTGCTGAAATCAGGTTCCCTAAGCCCTTCTTATGCTCCCATTTCTTTCTCTTTGAGGTCAACTGAGCCAATTATACTTCAGC
This sequence comes from Dicrostonyx torquatus, assembly GCA_028555095.1. Lineage (NCBI taxonomy): Eukaryota > Metazoa > Chordata > Mammalia > Rodentia > Cricetidae > Dicrostonyx > Dicrostonyx torquatus. The sequence continues at coordinate 5,781,781 of JAQHUG010000022.1, read as the reverse complement.
AGCAGTTAAGTAAAAATTTATTTCTTCATCAGTCCATATTGACAAGTTTCATTAATAATTTCATTATCATATACCTCCACATTGTCCTCCTATGTCAATGAGCAATCAAAATCCAAGGGAAAGAAACAATTCTCTGATAGGTTGAAAAGAAATAAAGGTCAAAGTAACTCTCTACAGGCATCCTAATTACATATCCCACACTAACCATGTTGCCAGGATACTTGCATAATGAGAAAATTCAGGGTACCTTAGTATGTTTTTGTATCATAATTTATCTTCTTTCATTTCATAACTTCATTTGTATAAATAGATGAATAAAATCCCATTATGTATATGTAGAGATTCTGGGTATTTAGGTAGAAATGCTGTACGTAGGTCACATGAAAGATTTAAGATCTATTTTTAGCTTTTTGAGAATCTTCCCCACTGATTTTCATGGTGATAATGTTGACTGGTATTTTCTTTGTTATTTTTTTGAGATTGTAATTTAATTACAAGTTTTTTCCCTTCCCATCCCTTCCATATACTCCTCTCGGCTACTTTCAAATTCACAACTTCTTATTTTCCCTAATCATTATGACATGCATATATGTGATGTTCTTTTCAAAGATACTAAAGATAATCCTCCTATCTATACATGGTAACCTTTAATCATAGAAAACTCATTTTCATCATCAAAATGGATCTTCAGCACTTATGAGTCACTATGAACACAAACATGCCCAACAGGTCTATCTTGATCATGTGTGTACTTCTGGAGATTCTTATAGACTAGCAACTACTTTCTATGACAGATATTTGTAACATTTTTACTAAATAATTTGTTTATATCTTTGTCATTTAAATTTTTATTATTTATTATTTTCGTGTCTTTCTTCATTTGTTTCCTGATGTCTTACCACTGTTTTTCTGATAACTCCTTTGGGTCCTACTGACAGTCAACTGCATAGCCAAGCTCAAACTGAAGTAGAATCTGTTTTTCTGATTTAAAACTTCATCAATCCATGTGAAATTTTTTTTCATTGTAATCAAGTTGTGAACATTGTGCTGACTTCTTGTTTCCATGGAAACATTGCTCTATGTCACCAATAAAAATTACCTTAATAGAAATCCAGAAATGATTTGATTTTTTTGTCCATCTCATAATTCATTCACAAAATATTTAAAGCCGTCTTCCTTATAAGATGTGGTATTGCCTTTTTTGAGAGATACTTTCTTACTGTACTCCAAATATCTCAAAAATTAACTGAGCCAAACTATTTTACAAAATGGTAAATATTTGTTCTTTCATTTAAATAAATCCAACTCTATTTCTACTACCACATCAACTTACTGTGTATCTTTCAGGATCCTTGTTATTCTCATATGTGAACATTGGTGTTCTATGAAACTCAGAGAAACTCAAGACTACGTGACATGCAATGGCTATCCCTGAGTATAGACTTAAGGACTGTGGCTTCATATATTGATATTTCAACTAGCATGTTCTTTCCAACACAAATTCATTATAAGAAATAAAAAGCAAAATTATGATCACAATGTTAAGTAAAGAAACATCAATAACAAGAAAAAATGTGACTGATAAAAAAACAGAAGGGATTGCATCTGGTAATTCAGCTGTGTTCTGTTAACGCAGTCATGAGGTTTGAAGACTTGATCATAATTATACTTATTAAGAGTCTGCTTGGAGATGTGAGGTGAGCAAATAAGTGACTGTCACAATGCATCTGTGGCATTAAAAGTTCTCAAAGCACAAGTGGAATTCTGCTGTTCTGTACATTTTTGAAGAAAATGAGAATGAGCAATGACTACGGATGGGGTTGATATCCACTCTCATGAGATTAATTCATTTTTAGTATCAAACCCATTCTTAGCCTCTGAAACAATGAATTACTACTGTGTCCTCAACTTTGGCATTGATGTCTCAGGATACGGTTATGGTACCAGCTAAAGTCTTAGTGGGTATGGCTGTGGGTACTTAAAATTTTCTTTCTTTGGGAGATAATTGCATTTTATTGAAATTTGATAATGGGAGATTTTATTGAAAACAATTTATTCCATAAAATCCATTTTTTATAACATTTCATGATAATTTTGTTATCCTTATCAATGCCATACACGAGAGTCTTGTGGAGTGCTGAAGAGGGTGTGACCATGCAGATCAATGCTTCAAACATTGATGATTGGCTTTCCTTATCATGAACATTATCACTGGCTGTGTGCCTTCATTTTATTGTGTTAGCTGCATGTGTAGTTTTTCTTTGTGCATTGGATGATTTTCAGCATGCATTCAATTTGAAGGATGTGATGCCTGTGGAGACAGTTTCCACTCCCACCCCTA
>JAQHUG010000022.1:5716262-5749391 GCA_028555095.1 Dicrostonyx torquatus | reverse complement strand
ATAAGTTGTCTGAACTTATTTTCACTTCAAACATGTGTGAGTGTAATTTTACTCCTACATGTACAATCATGCACACACACACACACATACACCAAAAATTGGTGCATATGTGTACATACACACTTGCAACTGTAATAAAACGGCAGGTTTTTATGAAGCTATAATTTATTTCTTATCCAAAAATGTGACAAATCATCGATTATTCAATAAAAATTCAGTTCAGTTAGTGATTGAGCTCTAGAATATGTTATAGAAGTAATGCAGAAAAATATTCTATATATACATGAAATGTAAGATTATTTAGTAAGGTACTAGATGCACAGGATAGGAATTTAAATTTGAACTGCAGTTTTCAAAACACTTAGTTGTTCCTCCTTAATTGGATGGATCTTTATGGAAATTAGTGAACAGGAATTTAGGGTATGCTACAGTAGTCCTTGAGTAGAATTTACTACAATTTGACTCTGTAACATGCTGGGAGATAGAATGAGCTTGAAGAAAATTCACATACAACAGAATGGGTAAATGTTTCTTCTGAATAATTTCTGTCTTTTTTCAAATTTAGAGAAGGATGCATAATATTTTCATGATTTGTAAGTTAATTTATTGAAATTTTAAAAGAAACAAAACATGATAATGAGCAAATATTGAAACTTTATTTTAGTTAAATTGGAAGAAATATCAGTTGTTTAATCAAATCCCAGGCATCTCTGGGGATAAAGCTGCAAGAAATTTGAATACTGCATTTAAATGTAGAAATGTATAGTCATTAGCTATGAAAGTAAGATTTAATTATTCACACTGAAACCCGTAGTTGCAAGGATCAAATAATTCAAATTCAAAGGACAAGTTGATTTCTTGCATGATTAGAATTTTCATTATATAACAAAAACATGTACTAATAGTCCTGATTTTCACCTAGAAATTTTCTTCTAAAGGAAGGGAAGCTCCTGTGGTTTGATGTGTCACATATCTTGAAGGAAAATGAAGGGAAGCACTCTAGGGCAATTTTCACTCTTAGGGCATTTCCTACACTATCTTCCCAAGTCTTCAATCCTCAGTAGAGCGAATGACTGTGGTCATTTCTGGAGTAACCTGAGATTTAGTGTTGGTGACCTGAGTGCTGGTTCTGACTCTGATTGTAGCTGCAGTCTTCTGGTTTTTTTTTTTTTTGATGATAATAGCTATTGCTATACACACTGGCCCCATTTTTTTCTACAAATACACTATTCCTGTAGGTTGTACTGATCAGTTTGTCAAATTCCTATGGTCTCAGAAGCTGCACGTTGTTATGTATAACGCCTTTCTCATGCTCTGCATAATGAGTTTTATGGTATTTTGAAGTATTTTTTTATATACAGTCACACTGTAGCCTCAGCCTCCCATGTGCCTCCTATGTGATGACATTGTAAGTATTATCCACTCTAAGTTTCTTGTTTTATGCATCTGCGGAGGGAGAGAAATAAAACTGGATGCGGTGACATAGGAGTGATTCCACCTAGCATTGCTGCATGGGGAAAGAGCTTCAATAGAACTAAGCACAGTTCTAGTCCTTGCAGAGGTGCCCAGCCATTTTAGAGGGAACACAGAAAGAGAGTGTGTCAGCCAGGAGGTCTCAGGAAATCAGGGAAATGGAGAACAACAAAAGTGAGAAGGAAGTCGGTCTGCAAGATTATACCATCTGGATTTGGTCAATATCACCTAGAAAAGAAATGGCTTCTCTCAGCTCCAGGACAAGGGAACGTTTTCAAACTTGGAAGAAGGCACACAAAGAAAATAATACCTTCATTTTTGTGTGTCTTTGGGTGGGGGAGGGGTGGGAAGATTGGAAGGCAAGAATAACTTTAAAAAGCATCTAGGAAAAGTCCCTGAGCAGAACCTTATGTTGCAGAAATATGATCTTCGAAGTCAGAGGAAGGAATCAAAATTATGNGAGATACAGACCTCTCCTCTTTTTACAACAATATTTTAATATGTTTAATGAACAATTATAAACACTGTTATGTGAAGGCAAAATATGCTTAATGAAAATCATTAGAAGACAATAGAATGATACTGAAAAAATCCTGATACCTGCCACAGAAATATTTAGTAAGCATTTGTGAATAGCATAAATTCTGGTATAGAAAGTAAGAGAATTCTGAGGTGTAGTATGAGCTGTATCCAGATGGCAGCAAATACTTTATGAAGTAAAAAGACAGGGTACCAGCTAACAACAAAATTCTAGTTTATTATTAAAGACAAATGTAGGCAAGTCTTGTGCTGAATGAGCCAAACATGTCATGTGGAAGGATGGTTGAGTGTTATAATGGCTGATGACATGGTGGGCCGTGTATTATAGTCTATGTATTTATTTAGGTGATGAAATGGTTAAGTGAAGCAAATTTCTTGACTGTGAGGGGAATGTGTGGAGGTCTGAATATTTTCAGAGTTCTAGGACAGGAAGTTATTCAAGCCTTCCAACTGTTCCCCTCACATCCATCATTTCTTTTTCTGTCCAAAAGTCTGTTACAATTTCTCTTACATTGATATGATTATTGTAATTAATGTCAGTCTTAATAACGGTGATCTATTTTAAAACTCTTCAGTGTGGAAAATTGCTTGGTATGTTTTTTTTTTCTTAGAGGCTACTTCTAAAATATTAATTTGACATTTTTTAAGGAACTTCTAATATCCAATGAATATGTTGTTTCTAAAATGTGTCACGATAAAATGTAATTATAGCTTCATTCCTTCAAAGTGTTTATATGCCACATCATCTAACTATTTTAAACCAGTAAACATCAAAACTCTAATTCTGCAGGAATCAGTATGGATTTAAAAGTCTAACAGTTTGTGGGTGGTATTTGTGTACTAGAATGGGGAAAGAAAGCTTTAGAGAGAGCAGGAATGAGACATTTCAAAGGGAAGATGTAAGTCCAAAGTAGGAGAAAGAATAAAACTTATGGACCAGTTAGGGAGAACTCACTTAAGAATGGCTGTATCACATACATCGTTGTAGAAGGACACTTGAAAACTGAGCTTGGATCTGTTGCCATGTTTGAAGACATGTATAAGTTTATCACAAAAATGATGGACATCTCATCTGCTTCCAATTTCTGACTGTCATGGATAAAGTAGCAGTGAATATGGGTGAGCAAGTGTCTCTGTCATAAGATGTCGAGTCCTTTGGGTATATGCCTAGGAATGTAGCTGGATTTATGATAAATATGATTTCTTTATATCTTATTTTTGTTCTTTTCAAGGTTTGTTTTTAATTTTGTTTTTCTTGGCTTTCTTTTGTTTTTTATAAGAAATGAGGAGAAATTTTTATAAGGGGTGGGGAGTTTCTGTAAGAAATGGGTGAGGAAAAAGAAAATAATCAAAATATATTATATGAAAATTTAAATAGAAATTTTAATGCATTAATAAGCAAACTTCTAGTAAAGCCTAATTCTATGCTCAAGCTCTTCCAGCAAATGTACTTTCCCATGATTTTAAACTAACCACATTCATTTGTGGTAATTTTATGATATTTGACTATTCGTTTATTCTAGAAAAACACCATATTTAAGAAAAATTCAATCGGAGATGAGATGGAGATAACCTGGCAATGATCCAGGATCTCTGAAGTCAAGGAGTTTGGTATCCAAAACAGAGGTACAAACTATAATAGCATGATCTGACACTTTGTTCAGCAAAAGAGCCTAATTTTGAGGTTTAAAATTAAAACTCAGTTCAAAGGAAGCCTTTATTAATGTTGGAAGTATCTTTAATATGTGGACTGTGGCTTGATGGCATTGTTTCTCAGCAAAGATACACATTTTCAGAAAACGGCCATTCCTTTGTTGTGGTTTGCCACACCTGCACTGGAATACTATAAAAGCCCAGACACTGATGGTGACATTCATACTCCAGAAACTCACCTTCAACAACACATCAAGTCCTAAGTCTCATACACAATGAGCTACTACTACGGCAACTACTATGGTGGCCTTGGCTATGGCCTTGGTGGCCTAGGCAGCTTTGGTGGCCTGGGCTATGGCTATGGTTCGGGTTATGGCTATGGTTCCGGCTATGGCTTTGGTGGCTTTGGTGGCCTGGGCTATGGCTATGGTTCTGGCTATGGCCTTGGGGGCTATGGTAGCTATGGCTACTTCCGTCCCTCTTTCTATGGAAGATACTGATCCTCAGGATTTTACTGAAAACATGCTGTCTGCAATAATCTGCTAATCCCACCCAGAATCAATCACTTAAGATACCACTATTAATTACTCTGCTGAAGGTTTCTCCTTTGTTCATTTTGTGATATTTCTCAGCATGTTACATCAATAAAGGTCTATTGTGAGCATTCAACATATCGTTTCATTGATGTTTTTCTGTTTATAGGTTTCCTTCCAAATTTTGGTATATTACATAAAATATTTCTCTGTATATTATTTCTTTCAGTGTATGTATTCTATTTTATCTCCAAGCTTATGGAACTATGTCCAGTTTTCCATCTTTCCATATCATAAATGTTTAAAAATCTCTGTCTGTCTCTCTCTCTTATTTGATATTCTGAAAAACAACATATGCTTAGCCATCATTAATTCGTGTGAATGTCTGAGCACTTCATTTACATAGCTATTGTTCTCATGTACTATGCAGTTTGAACTCAGTGTCTAGTGAAAGGTAGTATTTTGGGATATCTGTCCATTAAATATGGTTATTGTATGGGCATCACCAGGATGCTATCCACATACGCTGCTCAATTTGTGGACGGGGTGTCTCTCATACGCCTATGAAACAATGAGAAAATTAGAAAATAACTATTTTATGCTTAGCTTTGCCTTTAAAAAAGAAAACTAAATTAAACTCAAATTAAAATATCTGTATGCAACCTCAATACTCTAGTTTTAGATCGTGAAACAAAAGTACAAAGTTCTTTCATAATAAATTAACAAATGAAATCAAACTGAAGGATTGTGATTTCTCACTAGTGAGTGCTTTGGATAACAGTAGGTGTTCATATAGAAATTACTCCTATATATGTCATACACAATTTAAAGTTCTAACAAGTTCACTATCAAGCATTTATACAGTGACTTACATGTAATCCTACTTTATTGAAATATGAACAGGATTTACTGAGTGTTTATGCAGCCCATCACCACACATAAGGAATATTCACCTAGAAAAGCGATTCTACCAAATGGAATCTGCTTTTCTGACAAATGGAAATAATTCTATTAATTCTGATACATCTGTCATTTTTATTTATTTGGGTGTTACATAACAAAAATGCACTATGTATGTGTATGAAATTTTAAAAGAACCAATTTACTTAATAAAAAAGTTTAAGAAGATGGTACCTTCAGTTCAGATGGTGTAATATTTAAATTGTTTTCCAAGCAGCAGAAAGGGTATGAATGTGGCTCTAGGATGAAAGGTGACTGCCCGCACACATTCATGGCTGCAGTTGGCTGAAGGTCAACGGTTTATTTACCTAAACCTACTTGAGTCATTTTCTAGGGGTGGTGGAAGTTGGCAACAAAGATAAAAACTCTTTTGTGCAAAATTGCATACTGAGATTTAAGGCATGTAGACAGAAACGCTAAATGTACCCCTAACCTACACAAAAAGAGGTAATGCTCAAGAAGGTTGAAAGGGTGCTTGCTGACACTGAGGGAGACTGGTGACAGTAGGATAAAGCTCATTGTTAGCTATCAGGATAAATATAGGTATGAGTGACAGTTAATGGATAAGTAACACTTACAATTAGATATTTAAAATGTATATAAGAACAGTGATAACAATAGAAAAACATATTTTTAAGTTTGAAGTTCTTCCCCCAAATCTTTATCAAAGTTTTCTTGACATACCATAATGTCTGAAATCTCATTGTGTGTCCTCTATAAACTGACAATTAAAGAACTAGTTTTAAGAAAACATAGTCCACAGTAACTTAGAACTGACACCAACAGTCACAAGGACAGGAAATGCAGGATAGCACCAAGCTAAGGAGCCATGGAGAAAGATGCAACTGCTATAACCATGCGTGGGAACTGGAAACAAGTTTCAGTAAAATCATGAAATCATCTGTCAGTGTGTATTGGGACTGTCCTTGAGATCTTAATGTCAAATAGAATTTGCAGACATTAATTTTCAATTTATAATCCAATGTGATTTCTATCTACATATTAATGATATATTTTGAAATTCTTCTTTGAAATCCTTTGCCATGGGGTTGTTGACTATTGATGGTTGGATGACTTCACCACCACAAATGGTCAGCTTTACCTAAAATAAAGTTTCTATGGATTTTTTTGTTTGCTTACCAAATACTAGGCTCTCTAAGATAATGATGAGTAATATCTATATCTTTTGGGATATTCAGATATGTGAAAATAGCTGGGGAGATTATACTTTGCAAACAAGAGGAAATAATACTGCAGTGTAATACTTTTGCTCTGATACGCCATAATCTATTTTCAGTTTGCCATGCTGTCTTGGTAACTGTTAACTATTGTTGCAAACAACAACAACAACAAAAAGACAAAAAAACAAAAGAACAAGATAAATTTTTATGGAGCTTTAAAGCATACCTGTTACTATTCACGAAGCTCCAGGTTCACTTGGCAACGGTATCCTTTAACCATTCATAAATATATGGTAACCTGTATGTGAGTTATCCATGTGATTTAGAGTTTCATTGGCTGATGGTTGATATACTAAAATTATTAATTTTATATGTAGATATAAGCAGCCAGCAAGCCTTCAGTTGTACTCAGGGTGATGCTGAGAAGAAATTAAACTCCATCTGTACAAATGTTGTGTGACCAAACCCTTCCTGGGGATATACTACACATACATCTGCTCACCCTAGTTAGGGAGTAACCAGAGTCTAAGAACTACTGAGCTTTATTGACGTAAACTACAGGAGTATGGGTAAGGGGTTACTTATGGGAGCAGAAATGATTTACAATAAGAAATAGGCTTCTTTTAAAGATTTTTACATATAGGTCACCCTGATGTTAAATAATAATCTCTAAAATATATTGTTTTTTATGGTCTTAATAAGGGTTGCTAAGAAAGAAAAAGGACAAAGTGCTTTTAACCACTCTTGCCTTCCCAGGCACCAATAAGATGTAATTGTAAGTCAGCTTCCTCTGAGACAAATGGCTTGATCAGTGGTGAGTGGAGGCAAACTGCAAACACAAATTTCTAGTAAAAAGCCCCTTACCTGGCTGTAGCTTGTATTTAAGCCTCACCTCTCCGTGACAAGTAAAACTCAACAGCAAATGCCCCTCAGTGTGGAATGCAGCTGCACAAGCTGCTTACAGATGAGGCAGTAATAAAGACGAGACAATGACAGGGCCTTAAACTAGGCCAAAGCTAGCCAAATTAAAAATAAACTGGCAGTGATAGATACTATTGCTTATGGCTTCTTGGAGCAAAGCTAACATGATTAAAAGGTGAACTGAGAACAATAATATGGTTAGGAGTTATTCTTTCCTGTCTTAGATGTCTCCTGAGTTCTAGGTCATCCAGAAAAATTCTTTTTTTNTTCTACACCAACTTAATACATTGGAATGTTTAGTATATGCACAGAAGTCTTTCATTTTTATTAATTTTAAATGACTTACACTTGCCATGAGTTTTGAACTGCATTTTGAAATTTTCTATTAAAATTATGTTTTCAATTTAATTTTTAAATTGTTATTCTGTAGAATTACCTTTTCCCAATAGGTAAAAACATACTTTTCCCTTCATATGTGTTCCTAGAAGATTTTCACTTTATTTGTGTAACTTTTTCATCTTTCAGTATCTATTTATCTTTCATATATCTCAAACTACAGATTGATTTTAACTTTCTTCACAGATGCACACAAGTGTTTTATTGCCTGGATGTGGCTCCTTCCTGCTTACACTTGGATACGTTTTATTTATACTTTTTTCAATACACATTCACCCTGTGCCATCTACTCAAAGAAAATCAATATTGCATCTGTCTACATCTTCAGAATAAGATGTATTGAAATAGTGTCACGTAGTAGTCATTTTATATTCTCATCAATTTAGAAGACGTTTTTCCTAGTTATTTAGTCATTCATTGTCGAGGCAATGAGAACTACTGGTACTACTGAGATAAATTAGGAAAGTTCCATTCCTGTGAGTAGAATTACATACCTCAGCAATTCAGAAGGGGGAAAGTCCAGGTCAGCTTTGTCAGAGAGAGCTTAAGGTTTCTTAAATGTAACTCCAAATAAAAAATCACCACAGAATATATGTAACAAGCTAAATACTGATATTGCCAAATAAGAATAAAAAAATTCATGCTGAGAGGCATTTGTAATGATGACAGTTCCATGTATAAACAGTGTGCATTGTATTCTGATAGGAGACTCTATCTTGCTCCAATTAGGTGGTAAATGTAATTTTATAAAAGTTAGGGTATGTTTGAAAGGTTATTAAATAGGACAGCTGCTTCTTTCCTCTGATGCCTCAGAAGAAACTAGGAGAATCCAAGATATTCATTATTTAAAGATAATAGAAATACAGAAATATCCAAATTAGATAATACCTTGATTAATTTATAAATAGAAAATTGAAAGTTATCTTTTTATAATTTTATTGCCATTTTATTTCTTCAGTAAAGTAGACTTAAATCATTGTGCCCATGAAGGAGATATTATCAGTATATAGTATGCATCTTTACTTTTATTATCTATTGCATCATATTCAGCTTTAATTTTTAAAATGTATAACATTTCAATGCAAGGAAATCATATCTGATGGAACAAAATGGTAACATTAGCCAAAATAAATTTTTACTATAGACAAGTAATACACAAAAAATGTAAAATGTCTATGACTAATGTGTTAAGGAGTTAGTAGGTAAAAATGGATGCTATATGAATACAAATCATTGATAAAGATTGAGAAATACTATAAGACAGAAATACAATGTTACAGAAAAAGAAAGTAACAAAAGAATTGAAGTGTGTTGGGGAGGGTCGTCAGTAGACTTCCTACAACCCAGTCTTTTGATTAGCTGAAGAGTAAGCACACATCAGAATTCTTGACTCTTAAGGTAGATTGATAAGAGAGTAGTTGAAATGAAATGTAAGGAAAAATAATTATAGAAAATATAAAACAATTGATAAATAGAAGAGCAAAATGAAGTATGTGATCCTTGTAAAGGAAATTTTCAGGAATCTATGAGGATGACCCCTTCTAAGACTCCTAGCAATAGGGAATGCACAACCTGATGTCCATCTCCTGTGACCAGGCAAGACTTTTAGTGGAGGGAGGGGAACACCAACCCAGCCACATAACCTTTGACCTACATTCTGTTGTTCTGATAGAATGTGCTGGAGTAAGGTGGTACGAAAATTGTGGGAGTGTCTAACCAAAGACTGATCCAGCTTCAGACCCATGCATGAGAGTGAACCTATCACTTACACTGCCTGAATTGCCTAGACCCAAATGTTGAATGGCCCAGAAACCTAGGATAGAACCAAACACAATTGGAGAAAAAAAGTCAAGGACATCATGCCTAATGGCATTGTGCTATACTCATAGATTGAAGCCTAGCCAAATTTTCATCAGAGAGGCTTCATCCAGAAATAAATGGAAACAGATATAGAACACCATAGGTAAATATTAGACTAAGCTCCAGGAATCTCCCTGAAGAGAGGGATGAAGGATTATAGGAGCCAGAGGAATCAAGAACATCATTAGTAAACCTATAGAATTAACTAACATGGGCTCATAGGAGTTCCCAGTGTCTGAACTGACAACCAGGGAGCCTTCATGGGCCAAATTAGGCCCTCTACATATATGTGATATTGTGTAGCCTGAATAGAAACGACAGAGGAGTGGATGTGTGTGTATGTATGTATGTGTGTGTGTGGTGGTACAGGAGGAGCAGTACTGGGAGGAAAGAACAGAGGGGAAACTGTGGTTGGGATGTAAATGAAATAAATAAATAAATCTAAAACAAGAATGTGAAGCAGCAATTTAGTGTTTGAAGGTCAGTGCAGTTTTGCCAATAATATATACTGTAAAGAATATCAAATAAAAATAAGAACAAGTATTCTTGCTATATTGTTTCTGGTTTATTTTCTTGTTTCTTTGTTCAGATGACCAATAAGAACCTAACTCCAGGATAGAAAGCTTGATTGACAATAAAGGCTTATCTTATCTATTCCTGTGGGTAAGTTACAGAGTCAGGAGTTGAGAGCAACTGCTCACCTTTCATCCATAGACAAGAAGCATAGAAAGGTATTCACATGTGCTCAGCTTACTTTCTCCATGAGGTACGTAATCCAGGATCATAGCCGAGGGAATGATGTCACACATGATGGTTAAGTCTTTCAGCCTTGGTTAACCTAACAAGATAATCTCTCAGATGAATGTTTTGAAGTCCGTTTCTCAGATGGTTTAAAATCTCACCAAATCGAGGGTTGAGACTATAATAACCATAACAATATATTTTCTAAGAGACATTACAAAATTCTACAATGGAAAATAGACATGGCTCAGGTTTGCCTTACAGGCCACAGTTGCTAACTCTTTTTTGAGTAAAAAAGTTTTATAGACATTTTTTGCCTTCACTAATATTGATACTTCAAAGAGATTTTACTACTACCACTTGTTTGAGATATTATTATGGTTTTACAACATGCAACTCAAAGTTCCCTTAGCGTGACATGTAATGTTTCTTTTCTGATCTTTAATCTGTTAACTTGAGTCCTACTTGACTGATCTAGTGCATATATAATTGTGGTTGTTCAAAACGCCCTGCTTTTATCCTCTCAGATACTTATTAGTGGAAAGGTGACTATCATACCTCTTTATGGAGTGTTCGTGGTTTTCTTGACTTTTGATGTGTTCAGTATTTATTCTGGCACAGTCCTAGGAAATTCAGATGGCTGACCATTCCATCTGCTTCCACCTTTGGCTTTCTAGAATATTTGAAATCAGTTTTAAAAACTGGATAATTAATATCCTATCAAAATCTATAATATGGATTGTAGTTCACTATAAGTTTTGTATTTCCTTTCACTATATTTGGCATAAGAACTAGAAATTATTTGTTCATCTTTGATTGTGTTTATTTATATAGCATCAGAATAAAGACGGTGGTAGAAAAAGGAAAAGAAAAGAAGAAAAACAAATCTTTTATAACAGAATATAAACTATAAACAAAATAACAAAACAGAACTTTGAATCAAATTAATACATCTCACAACAAAATTATAAAGTTGTTTTGGCTTTGTAAACAACAATGTCAGTAGCAACATAAAACTTTTATTACATTTTGATATGAAGTTTAAAGTATCAGTGAATGGAGAATATGAAATAGCTTATTTCTTGCTGTTACTTAAACATCACTAACAACACTGAATATTAGTCTGCTCATTGCCTACTAGAATGTGTACCTCAATATTCTTATGCTTCAGACACCATTACTAAAACAGAAAAGTATTAATAAAGCTACCAAATGTTAAAATGTAGCATGAGAAATTGTGCAAAATTTAAATGCTATAGAACTCTTACAAATATTTTTATAACAAAATTATTGGCTTAATGTTCATTTTGAATTCCAGTCTTGTATAATATTTCAGCTTTAATGATCTAAAAAGTTTCCTGAACTGTAAAAATATAAAAACATAGATATGCACCAAGTTCCTACAAAGACTCATTCTGGGAGACATATGACTAGGTGCTATGTTTTATTGTGTGAACATCAGAAAATGTACTTTCACAATCTAGAAGGTGTTCCCTATCACACAGCCCATCTTTTTGCTATGAGGTTTAAAACCCATTACAACACTAAATATTACAGGTGATCACACCATACTGGTAAGTTTTAACATATTTATACATATAAAAATCACAATACAATGTGGGGTAAAACAATTTAAAAGTGGTGCACATCTATTGGGCTGTACTTATGAACAGAACTTATTGGACTGAGATTTGTTGAATTATTTGAGGATATCACTGTGAAAGCCTTTAAAACACTGTATACTTAAACAAAGTCAATTTTTAAAGCATTGATTTAGTAATAAAATATGTAACAAGGACACAGGCTGCTTTTGGGCCGCCCTGCTAGCTTACACCCAAAATAGTCACATAGAAACTGTATTAGTTAAATTACTGCCTGGCCCAATATCTATAACCTCTTATTGGCTAACTCTTACATCTTGATTTAACCCATATCTACCAATCTGTGTAACACCATGAGGTCATGGCATACCGGGAAAGATTCTAACCGGTGTCAGTCACAGGCAGGAGCTTCATGGCATCTGCCACACTGTCCTTCTTCCCAACATCAAGTTTAGTCTACGCACCTATCTAAGTTTTGCCCTATCAAAAGGCCAAGGCAGTTTCTTTATTCAACCAACAAAAGGAACACACAGACATAAGAACCTCCTACCTCAAAAATAAACTGATCTTTTATAATCATTTTATCTATTGTATTTTATTTTTAACCTTGATTCTTTTGTAATAGCAATTTATATATTAAACATCCAATATTAATATTTTCTTTTTTGTACCATTACTTTTTCTAATTTTTTATATAATGTGTTGTAGTGGGATATTTGAAAACACTGTGAAACTCCAAGACTGTGTTAATAAAATTAACCTTAGATCAGTTGGCAGAGCAAGTGACTAGTTGACAAGATGTAGCCATAGAAAGTGTAGAGAACCTGGGAAGTCAGATAGAAAGATGTACAGAAGAGTAGAGAGGTACTTAGAGACCTGTGGAATCTTTGGTTTGGGACAGTAGGAGAAGTGCTCTTTTGCTGGGTCTCAAGCCAAAAAGGAAGGTTAGCTGGTTGTCTCTCAGCTTCTCTGATCTAGTATGCATTTACCCCAAAATCTGGCCTCTGATTTTTTATTGGTAATAGGACAAATTAGATAAAAAATAATTGGCATTCAGTGAGTAGCTTGAAATCACAAGGCAGCTTCTCAAGCCACCCCTTCTCTCAAACACTACAGTCACTCCTGGAAGCTTCTCCCACCACAGTCCCTCTGTGTCCACACCCAGGGCCATAGTGCCTCACAGCCTGTCTTCTTCATCTGCTCACACTACAGCACAGGTTTGGGATTCTGATGCTGCTGCTGCTGCCACCACTCATTCTAACTGGCCTCTTCAAGAGGTAAATATTTAGCTGTTGGAACTGAAGCTTCATTTCATGGAAAACAATGTACAAGAGATGGATCAAACTTTATGGCCAGATGACATAAAAATTAAAGCCATATATGGGTAACAAAGCAATGAATCAATTGGAACATGATTTGTTACAACAATAGACTAACATTTCTCCCATCTCAGAAATAAAACACGAAATAAAGAATGCCTCTGAGATAAATATTAGAAGGTATTCTCATGAACAGTCACAGATCGTTCTGGTTGTAAATAAGCAGGGCACAAAGAGCTATTGGTCTTTCAAAAGTGCCAACAGGCCTACCTTAAAAGCCCTGGAAAATCCTGTGTGGGTGCAACAACTGCCTTTGACATAAGAAACTTATAGGTACTGGAATAGCTGGTACAGGAAGAGCTAAGTGCTCAAAATATTGAAGAATATTGGAATCCTTGGAATTCAGTTATATCTTATTAAAAGAAATCTGGATATGAGAATAGTAACAGACTTGAGAACTATTTATAAGGTGATCCAGCCAATGCCCTCTTTACAGCCTGGAATTTTCTTGCCTTCTCTATTATCTAAAGGATGACCTAATATAATGATTTATTTAAAAAACTACTGTTCTGTTATACATTCACACAAATAAGACAAATTTATCCTTATAGTACCTACTTTCAATCATTAGCAGCCAGCTCTAATTTAGCATTGGAAACATCATTCACAAAAATGTTAACCATTCCCACTCTGTGTCAATATTTTGTAAAACAGCCATTGTAAATGATTCATAAACAGAATTCTCAATCTATAATTTATCACTGTATAGATGATATCTTGCTAGCTGATTCAGATGCAGATGCCTTACGAAAAATGTTTGATGAGTAAAGAGAATTTTTCCTTGTGGATTTCAAAATTTTCCTGAAAAAAATACAATGAAGATAGTCTATTAATTAACTGGGATATATAATAGGTATATATTCAGAAAATAAAACTACAGAAAGTACAAATCAGACGAGATTTATTATGAATTATTTCTGATTTTCAAAAGTTATTTAAAGATATTAGGTGGCTAAGTTCCACAATTGGATTCACTACTCAAGAGCTAAGTAATTTATTTCAACTAATAAGGTGGTAAGGACTTAACTAGTCCAGAAAAACTGTAAGTAGGGGCTTAGGGAAAACTGTCTCTGGTGCTAAACATATTGCAGGATGCACATGTGGCTCACTTGAATCCAGAGGTTGATTGTATGCTATTCATGCTACCGTCTATTCATTCTCCTATAAGAATTCTTATGGATAGAGAATATAATATCTTAGAATGAATATTATTATCACATAAACAGAATAAAAAATTAAAGACCTATGTAGAATAGATTTTTAAATTGATTCTGAAAGGAAAGTTTAGACTTCATTAATTAGCTGTAATACACACAACATAAATTGTGGTACCATTTAATAATGCTGAAATTACCTCATTTTGGAAAAAGAAACTTTGGCAAAGAGCTTGCAGTAATTTCTTGGGGGAGAATATCAGTATATGTCTCAAAAGCAATAGACTCCACTTTATGGAAAGAACTAATTGGATTCTCTTTCACATAGTAAGAGGGACACCAATTTATGGAGCTCCTGCATCCTATACTGATGCAAATCAGAAACGGCAGGTTATAATGAAATTAAATAAGTAAAGTGTCTCAAGGCTGTTATAATTTAGTTTAAAAATCAGAATTATATTCTATTCTCATGGTATTATTAGTTACTTAACTAATAATAACATAGTTACTGATTCTCAATATAAAGAAAAGTTGTTGTACATATAAACACCACTGAACTTATACAAAATCATTTAAAATTAACTTTATTTATTCAACAAGTAATTGGAAATAGAAATCATTCTTTGTGTATATAGCACATTTCAAATACCATATAGGTCTATAAGGCCCTCAAGCTTAAGATAATGATGAAATTTATCAGTTATTGGTAGAAAATATGCTAGAAGCATGATAAATTCATAAGAAATAACATGTTAATAAAAAATTTTGAATACAGATTTCTCAATAATTTGGCAGTCAAGGAAACTTTAAAGAAATGTCCTATTTGTTCTTTGTGTAACCAAACTTGGTTATCTGCAAGAAGTAACCAAAAATATATCCAAATAAATGAAACTTGGAAATGAATGTGTTTCATTTAGTGGAGTTTTGAAATGTAAAGTATGGTAATACCTTAGATACATATTCATAATTTCAATGGAAAACTGCTTTAAGCCTTGAAAAGGTTGATTCTTTAATTACACATTTATTAGAAGTCATGGCCATTATGTGAATACCTGTTCAAACTAAATAAATGCTCCCACATATGTCTCTAGCAAAATGAAACCGACATTTGCATATTTCTACAGAAAGCATAATCCAGATGTACATAATCCTTTAGGACAAGCAATTATATAAAGATCTAATTACAGTTCAAAAGATAGTCTTAATGAACAGAAAGGAGCAATATAGAGCATAGAGATAGATTATGCAGTGTTTTATTAACTTCAAATTTGGTAAATACTAATGAGAAAGAAACAGCAACTGCAAAGAGACGTTGGATAGTAGACAAGAGCTTGTGAATAAAATCAGCCAGTATATTTTAAAAATGTGTTGACCTCAGAATGGAAACCAAAATGTATATTACATTGGGGAACTGCTTTTGCTTTTGTTTCCACAGGAAAAGAAAAGCTATGGATACTATCAAGATAAACATTAGATGCGTAAAGGAGAAGTCTCTTGATTAGGAGAAATGATAGTTCTTCAAACACCTGGTCATTCAGTCTAAACTAACTTATAAGTCTTATAAACACCTTTAATTTAATCAAAAAAATTATTATTAAAAAATAGATTGTGGTCCTCTATTGTTTAAGACATATAAAATGTCTTAGTTTTCTGCAGTAAACCATGACCATTCCTACCAATGACCTTTGAGATTTCCAAGAAGATGATAGATGACCAATCTACCTGGAATTTGGTAATACCACTAAGCTGACAAAAACCCACCCGAAAATCAGCTTTATACTACAAACTGCTCAGAACAACTTCAAAGTAATTAGCTAAGATGGTACAAACTCAAAGACTACTCCAACAAAAACTTCAGATAAGCCCTGCTCTTTTCCATCACACAGGGACTGTACAACAAATGATACAGCTTGCTCTCCCAGGACTTGACCATTATCCTATTTTTTCTAGGTCCCCTAAAGGTACAATTGACCCTATATAACAGGAAGTAGTTTTAAAAACACAAAGCCCACATTCCTGAAAGATGGGGTGGGTGGTTTTGATTGATAAGTGGGTAATGAAGGTTTGTTGTTTGGAGGGGTTAGTCACAAGCTCTTATTTGTCATGGTCAGCGAGGAAAATAAGCAAAAATGATTGCATTCATGGATCTCCTTCTGAAAAGAAAAAGGGGGAGAAATGGGAATGATAGAATAAAGGGATAGATTATGAAATCTACTTTTAGACTAAATAGAAACCACTAGCCTGAAATCTTTTAAACTGGCATGGATTTTTGCATATTTATACAAATTTAAGGTTACTTTTGTCACAACATAGTTTAAGTTATTTATTTAAAAGTTTAATATAAAGTTGTAGTCCTTGAAAGCTACTATTATGAACTCTTATTTATAAATAAGATAGCAACCAAACTTGTAGCAGGGGCTCAGATATAGACAAAATAAGATTTATTTTGCTTCATATATTTGAGATAGATAGGTGGCTTTCAAACACTTCAGTGATCTACAGACTATGACATTTAAGTTATTTTAACAACAAAAGACTTTTCACTACAGTGAGATATGTCTGCTTCTAGCCACATCAATCTACATCAGAAGGAATGATGGGCATTGAAGAATTTCCATATGGACTTTATTTCCAATGTGGCAAGCTTCCCAATGGGCAAGAAACTGCCCTTTCCTTGACTGCTGACTGTATGCTGTTTAAATTGGACAAGCAGGACACAAAGGAAGATGACTGGTGAAATTTACCCAGGTAAGATAGACCAGTCCTTCAAAATTCCTGCCTCACAGAAAAGTCTGTCAGATATTCTAGATCTGTAGGCCAGAGATGGATATACCAACTTTGCAGAGTAACTTTGTACTCCTGTCCAGGCAGCCAGCTGTCTGTCATATCTATAGTTTTTGAGTTTGCTTGCTCTGCACTTCCTTTTTATGCTTCCTTCTTGGATCTCTGATGAACACCGAAGATTAGATAGTTATACCATTTTCTTTGTTACCAAATTCAGAAAAGAAACTTATACAAAAGAGATGTAAAGTTTATAAGACTGAAAAGCATAAAAGCTTTATTTCATTATCAAGAATATGTTTTAAGTTATAAAGAGATATTTTAAGATAGTAATACAAGTTATAAAAGAAAGTTTTAGGCATAAAACTTTTAAAAATATAGGATAGATGATAGAGTATCTTCTCTAAATTTTCTAAAGATTAATGGACTGGGCATTGTGAATGTAATTGTTACCGGGTAATTTTTCTTTTTGTATATAGCTTTACTGTTTTAGAGTTAAAACTTTTACTTTTTATTTAGACAAAAGGGAGAAATGTTGTAGAATATTCATTTGCACTGTAAAATGCCAAGACTATGCTAATAAAAATAACCTTGTAGAGCCAGTGACTAGTTGACATGAATAGGCCACTGAGAATATGGAAGACCTGAAAAGACATTTAAAGTGAGGTACACAGGAAGGAGTAGGGAGGGACTTTGAGTTTGAAAGTCCTTTTGGTTTGGGGCAGTATGGAGAGATGGATGACCAAGTAAGGTCAGCTGTTTGCTTTTCAGATTCCCTCATTTAACAGGTTTTCATTCCTATATCTGACTTCCAAGTCTTTACTGGTAAATAGAACAACTTATATTAAAACAACATTTTGTTATATTGTTTTGAATCTTTCTTTCTTGGCTTCTAACTAAGATGCATATCCTGACATGACCCTTTAAGTTCCAGGTTATGGTAATCACTTTCCATTTCTTCTGCCTCACTTAAGGATCCTCAGGAGAAATGACACATAGGAAGTTGGTATCTCTTGTGCTAAGAATGACTTCCTCTGAAACCCACCTGAAGCACCTGAGTCTTTGGTTGAAGAGATATCGCTATTTTCAGAATGACTTCTGGTAGTTTGCTTGCTTTCTTTTTTAAATTGTATTTTTAAATATTATTACATTCTTTTATTTATTTTATGTGTATGTGAGTACAGCGTGAGAGGTAGCCCATGCCACAGGATGCTTGTGATATTCAGAGGACAATTTGCAGAACTCAGTTCTGTCCTTATACCATGTATTTCCTGTTGACAGTGGTTTCTGTCCATGCAGGTCATGCAGCTGTTCAGTCACAAAGAAATACACAGAGGCTTATATTAATTATAAACTTGTTGGCCTATTAGCCAGGCTTTTTATTAAATCTTACAACTTACATTAACCCATAATTCTTGTCTATGTTAACCATGTGACTTGGTGCCTTTTATCAGCAAGACAGTCTCATCTTGCTTTCTCTGTGTCTGGGTGACAACTGTAGACTGAACCTTTTCTCTTCCCAGATTTCTCCTATTCTCATTGTCCTGCCTATACTTCCTACCTGGCTACTGGCCAATCAGCATTTTATTAAAACAATACAAGCAACAAATTTTTACAGGGTTCAAGACCATTGTCACACAGCAATCCACCTTTTTTTTTGTCAAAACAAAAACTCTCAATTTAATCGCTTTTGTTTAGCTTTCTTCCTGACCATTTTTCCATAACAACTTGTAAGCAATACTCTAAACAAAGAAAAACAACCATAGTCCATTTTTTGGGAATGCAGGCATAGCTTTCCAGGCTACTTCCTGCTGATTGGGTGGACTGAAAATCTTAAGGAAACCCAAAGAAAAATTTGAATTATGGTAGTTTTCTGACTGAAATATTGTCTGAGGATTGATCATCTCAGCCAGCAATTTTGAGGCTGTTCTCATATAGACCTCTGACATCTGGGCCATCTGTTCCTACCAGAGATTTCTCAAAGGGGTGGGGAGATGGGTCTTCCTTGATCAAACCTCATTTTTCTTAACCCAGAATGAATCCACGGCCTCTAATTTCTTTTGGAAACAAAAGCAAAACCTCTTCTCCAAAGTAACATATTTTTGACTTAAATTTTGAAGTCAATGTATTTTCAAAATACCTATGTTGGATTAATCCAGCAACATTTATAATCAAACATCTTTTAGTAGCTGTTGCTCTTTCCTCAGCCATCAAACAATTCAAAGACCATAATATAACATATACTATCCAGATTATCTGTGATTTTCCATCTTTTTATGGCTTTATTTTAAACTCTATTTCTTTTATTTTTACTTTTACTTTTTATTTTTATTGAGATACGGTTTCTCTGTGTATCTTTGACTGTTCTGGACCAGGCTGCCCTGAATTCATAGAGATTCACCTGCCTCTGCCTCTCAAGTTTTGGGATTAATGGTGTGTGCCACCACACCCAACTACTCTCTTTTGTTTTAATTACTTTTTCTTTTCTCTCCCAAGCCTATATATATTTTAAAAGAAGCTGTAAACTATTTAGAGGTCTTTTTGTCCATCTGAATCTATCTTTACTGTATATCTCTCTTTTTCTGACCACATGAGTCTTTAATTTGCTAAGCAATATAGCTAAGACATATATAGCTTTGACAGCTTGATCCACTCCATTCTTTAGCTTTCTTGGAGTCTAGCTTCATGGCAGAGGTACTGGTGGAAGCCATGTTTATTGCCAAAACTCTATGGAGTCTCAAGGTACCTGCCATCACCAAGATGCATGATTTTGGCTATTCATAAACACCATCTAAGTGCTTTGTGGCAGAGCCTCTTAAAGGGGCTTCAAGGTATTTGCAGCTAAAGCTGAGTCAAAAAACCTCTCTCTTTTTTTCTTTCTGTCCTTTTATTTTTTTAAAAAGAAAACCAATTCTCTATTTTTTATTACACATATCAATACAGATTCCACTCCCTTCCCTCCTCACATTCCTTCCACATAACCTCCCTCCCCATGCCTATCCAATCCTCAGAGAGGGTAAGACATATTGCTTTGGGGAAAGTCCAAAACTCTCCCTACTATATCTAGGCTGAGCAAAGTATCCATCCTGAGCTCCCACAGTCCAGTTGAAGCATGGGAGGAATAAGAAAATCAGCAAAGAGGTGAAGACCATAATTGGGTACATCCACTGAAACAGTCTACCTGAGATAATGGGAACTCACAAACTCCAGCTGGAAGGGGAAGGAACAAGCATAGAACCAAACTACGTACTTTGATTATGGTTGACAGTTTCAAGCCTGGAACAGACTGAGGGACCACTGGCAGTGGCACCAGGATTTATCTCTACTGCATGTACTGGCCTTTTGGGAACCTATTCTCTTTGGATGAATACTTTTGGAAGAAGCCTCTCTTAAATGAGAGGCACTTGCCCATAGCAAACAGAGCTCACCTGAGAAAATGCTGCTACCAAGTATCCAGGCTTGACTCTGCTCCTTTGTGTCTAGAATTACTTCTTAAGTGCTCTCAGGTTTTATGTGGATGTAGTTGTCCACATTGGAGCCATTTGTTGATGGTTTTCTGTCCTGCCTGGTTCTACAGCTGTTCAGTCACAAAGAAACACACAGAGATCTACATTAATTATAAACTGGTTTGTCTATTAGCTCAGGTTTCTTGTTAACTCTTACATTCTACATTTACCTATAATTCTTGTCTTGTTAGCCATATGGCTTGGTACCTTTTTATCAGTGAGGCATTCTCATCTTGCTTCATCTGTGTCTAGGTGACGACTCCAGACCCTTTTTTCTTTTTAGATTCTCCTGTTCTCATTGACCTGTCTATACTTGGCCAATCAGCACTTTATTAAAACAATACAAGCAATGAATCTTTACAGGGTACAAGACCATTGTCCCACAGCAAGTTCCTGAGCTTGGAACTCTGATTATTTTGCTTTGCAGCAAGTATCACTGCTCACTAAGGCACCTGCCCTACCAAGTTGATGTCATTTCCATTATTGCAATGACCAGAAATGGTCCTTCCAGTAACTAAACACACTGTAGTGTTTAGTTCCATGTTTTCAAGCTCTTGAAGTACCTTCCTAATGCTGAAATAACTTTTAGTAAGCCTTTCTTTTTAACACATTTGGAGACTTTTTCAAACAGTTTTCCCTTTTCTTGACTGCCTTTCAGCTTCTTATCTTTGTTTTATTAGCCAGATCTGCAAGAACCACATTAAGTGGAACTACTTCATGTCATCTTCATCTTCATCTAGTTAGATTCTTGCCATCTTTGTCACAGACTTCTTGTTCTTTTTAACCCTCTTGTACTTCCAGATGCTTTGAAAGTGTGCACAAATTTCTTAAATATTTTCCTTCAGGTGTCACTTAAACACTGCTGGTGATATCACCTCAGCTCTAAGCATGCAGTTAATATAGTCTCATATGTTGAAATCCTCTCTAAATTTCATCATATTTTCTTCAGAGATAGGAACAGCCTGACAAATGGTCCTCTTCAAACAGGAGTACTTAAAACTGATGCAAGTCCTTGGTACACCAAACAGGCAAAATTTACTATTTATATTTGGGATAAAACAACATAATATATTGATATAGCCCTTGGACACCTCTGAAGAGTGGAACATTATAACTGAAGATTACATACTTAGGACTCAGAAGGAAATTTTGTCTGGCACTGGAAACCTAGCCAAATTTGTGGGGCTAGTGAGATCATGGAACTTAGAAAAGAATATGTTACTTTGATAGACAAACGTAGTTCTCTAGTAAATTTCTAAATCTTATCCTTATTCACAGATTAGTGCAGTTATCACCACTCATCAAAAACGTTTCTCTATATAGTCACAACCATCACAGAAAACTGTAATTGTACACAGTACAGAGATCAACAGAATATGGGCAGTCCAGCCCTCCAAAGGATACATCTTCATCACAATGCCTGCATGCATGGATCAAGGAACAACACAGAAGAGGAAAATAGATTAGGAGATCCAAAATGCTGGGAAGTCTGTTATGAAACTTTGTCTCCTAGAAATGGCTGCATAAATGGGAGACGAACAGCAATATTAATGTCCATGTTTACAAGGAATGGGGAAAATTTTCATGGAGTTCCATCATTATACAAGGAACTACAGCAACTGATGACTTTTGGGAGAAGGACAGTTAGTTGGCTTCCTTTAGGGATGAACACACTTAAGTGTTTTCCATTGTAGAAAGTCCAACCTTTAAACCACATGCACAAAAGAAAAATCATACAAGGCAGGTTGTGTCTATATATTTATATTTGTGCACACACATAAATATGTAAGAATAATAAAAAAGAGGCCATCATTTTGAGAGTGGGAAGAAGGGAAAGCTTTAAGAGAGGTAATTGGGAGGGAGTGAAGGGAGGAAAAGCAGGAAAAGATATAATTATTTGTATTAAAACATATTAAAATAAAATTTCAATCAATTTTTGCTTGGCTATGATTATTATGGTTCATAGATGGTCCTTCACATGGCCTTCAATCCGAGTCCCTAGAAATATCTCCATACCTGGTATAGTCCCTATCAAACTTTTAATCTTATTATCTCTCAATGAAGCAAATTCTTTAATTGGTATAGGTGGGTCCTTCTCTATTTCTGTTGATTTTATTGATTAAATAAAGAAACTGCCTTGGCCTTTTGATAGGGCAGCCCTTAGGTGGGTGTAGTAGACAGAACAGAATCCTGGGAAGAAGGGAAGTGTGGCAGACGCCATGATTCGCCGGCCTGAGATGGACGTATATTAGACTCATGCTGGTAAGCCACATTCCTGTGGTGATACATAGATGATTAGATATGGGTTAAAGCAAGATGTGAGAGTTAGCCAAGAAAAGGCTAGAGATAAAGGGCCAGGCAGTATATTAAATTAATATAATTTTCATATAGTTATTTCGGGTATTAGATAGCTAGGAGCAAAAGCAGGCCGGCAGCCGGGAGCTGGCTGGGAGCTGGGTGCAGGGAATGTGGCCTGCTAGCCTCATTACTACATTTAATCATTTCTTCCACTTCGTTGTTGGTATTAAAGATGCTATTATAGTGAAATTGGAAATCGATGATGGACAATAACCATCACAGATTTTTCAACCTTGTAGTCATTTTTTTTGTTTCACATCTGGTCATATTATGGTCATCTACTGACAACTTAGGCAGCAATTCTATGTGATTCCTAGAGGCCACAAGGAATGGAAAAACCACAAGGTTAAAGCAAGACCTATAGTTTAAAAAGCTAATGTAACCAAAGAAGCAGAAGCCTAAGCTGTGTGATATTCCTGCTGGTATCACATGACATGCTGTTTTCTTAAAGACATTTCAGGTACGTTGGCATACATTCTAAAGTGAGGATGAAATTATAGAATAGCAAATCCATAAACCTATGAGGTAGTCATTTTCTCATTATCAGGTCTTTCATGTTGAACATAATTATGTGACTATATTTTTACAGGACTTGATGTGCAGTGAAGCTGCTCATCAGCCTCCCAGCATGACACAAGCAGAAGGGAAAGATGTTGTGTTAGAACGCTACCACTACCATAGCTGAAATTACTAGCTTGTAGGAATTTTCCACCATCATTATAATCTATAGGAATCCCTGTTTGCCCATGCGGTCCTTCAAGTACTAAAATGTGAACACTTAGAACATTAATGGAAAGAGAATGATTTCATTCAGTGAAAGATAACAAAGAATAAAAGAACTGGGCTGAAAGTCACACCTGAGATTATACAATGAGAGGGATGTTTGTTCTGGGAAGCCTGGTACTGAGCTGACTGGGAAGCTCACATCTGAATTTACAGAGTGCATCAATGCTTCTCATTATGGGCAGAATAGGTTTACGGAAAGCAAGCTCAGCAGGTAAATCAAATTGAAAATGTAAGCCTCCTTAATTATATCTCATCTAATTAAGAGAGGAATAGTTTAAATGGATATTTTCATCTACTGTATTAAAAAAAAGCTTCAGGTTTGAATGAACTTGAAGTATGTCAACATGATTTGTTTCCTACACCCTGAGAGGGACCAAAAGTCTCTCACCAGCTACTGGTCAATGCAGAGGGAACCTTGAACAGTATTTGCCCAAATTCAAAAACCTTGATTGCCAAGAGACTACAGGAGACTGAGTGGAACTCAAAGTGGTCTCCACCAGTTTCTGACATTTTTTCCAGAAGCTCCCAAACAAACTATGCCTTTGGCTCTGGCTTTCAACATGTGGACTGTGACAAATTCGGAAATGATTTATATGTGATAATTCATCTGTTTCTGCTTCCTGGAAACAGAAAACACTACTCTTAGATTTGACACCACATGGGTTGCTAAAGCAGACTTTGATTCTGTAATATGTTCTCATAACCCTGCTTTTGAGGGCCATAGAAGCATCAGAGCACACACTGAAATTCTGGATTCTACAAGTGAAATTAAGATTTGTTCATCAAATTGCTAACATGTAAATATTGCTACTGTTTTCCCAATGATTACTTTAAATGAAGTTTTTAATGATACCATATATTTAACCTCCACACACTGATAAAAATGAACAATATTTTAAATAAGGGACGTAGATAGACCGCATGTCTCAAGGTGAAAGTTTTCCCAGGACAACTCCCTGGGGAGTGGCAGTTTCAAGGGAGTAGGGGAAAATATTCCGAGAAATAGCTAAACTTGGCTTATTTAATGTGCTTTGACTTCACTACTCTTTTTATCATGCTAGCATATTTTATAGTACTTCAGTGTAGGAGGGTCCATCTTTATTTCTGTTGCTTTCATTGGTTAATAAAGAAGCTGCCTTGGCCTGTAAGATAGGACACAGCCCTTAGATGGGCAGAGTAGACAGAACAGAGTTTGGGGAAGAAAGGAAGTGTGAGAGATGCCATGATCCTCCAGCCCAGGATGGATGCAGGTTAGACTTTTCCCATAAGTTACCACCTCGTGGTGACACACAGATTATTAGGAATGAGTTAGTTTATGATGTGAGGGCTAGCCAAGAAGGGGCTAATGATAATGGACCAGGCAGCGTTTAAATGAATACAGTCTGTGTGTAATCATTTTGGGCATAAGCAAGCTGCTGCGGCCGGGAGTCAGGTGCTGGGAACAAAACAGCCCCACTCTACTCAGGTGCTGGGAACACAACCCGCACCCCCTAACTACAACACTTCAGATATCCCATAAACATTGCCAGCGGATGGGAGGCACAGAGATAGACACGCCATGCAGAGTTAGGTTGGATATTTATTCAGGGGGTTATGAAGGGGGAAGGGAGAAGGGGAGAAGAGGAGAAAGAGAGAGAGAGAGAGAGAGAGAGAGAGAGAGAGAGAGAGAGGAGAGAAGCAGGGAAAGGGGAGAGGTGGGAAGAGAGTCAGAAGCTGCCTGTCCAAGAGGAAGATTCAAAAGAAAGAAAACTCAGGCTGGAAGCTGAAGATCAACTTGCTTCAGAAGATGGGGGAGGGAGTGGGCATGACTTATCTCTTAAAGAGACAGATCATTACATCCCCATCTCTTTTTTATAATAAAAAAGTGGGTGGTTTGGCACCACAGGTCAAAGGAATTGGGGAGGCAGATTCTCAAGACTGATTCCTGCTTATTTGTGGGCATCATGTTCGGGGGGAACCTGAGAAGGCTGGGTGTGGTCACATCCTGGCATAGCTGGTCGTTTTGCTCCTGTCCAGTGTTTGTAGCATGGAAATGTCTGGTCTGGTGTCTCTTATACCTGGTTAAAATATTTGCAGAACAGAGGACAAAGTTAAGTTTAAGAAAAAAAATTAGGATCAGGGAATCAAGCGGGGATGTATCTGACCTGTTTAAGGTGGATCCTTCAATTTGGCTCCCTGGAAGTCACAAGAATTCTTTCGGTTTGTGAAAACAGAAGCTTTAGATATATACATTGTATAAACAGTGGCATATTTATGTCAGAATGACTGTGACAGATATTTTTGCACAATGAAAAGTATTTTTAAGACTACAGAAGGCAGCATGTGAGAGAAATTTGATCTGAAATTTGTTTGGTGAGGTTGTCCTTTTAAATTGACAAAAACTGCATCAGAGATCTTTGAGAAGGATAAAATTTTACTTGAGTTACTGATCAAAAACTGACAGAGAACTTACTTGGTTGACACCCAGTTTCAAATCTCATTTCCATACCCTCAGCTATTCTGGCATCAATTTTTGCTACCTGAGATATGACTTTGAGAACTGGTGGCTCATGGCATGAGTATAGCAGTAGTGGGGCAGTTTCTTCAGGCCAGATATGACACTGGGTTGGTGCTTTTAGAGACTGCTGTTTCATTTAATATTCTTTTACTAGAAAGTACTGGACCTTTGGTCTCTGCTCCCGGGTTAGGATCTAAGATTGTTGAGAGAATCATCCATTAGAAAAATCCAGGGTCTCTGAGGTCCTATTGTATCCAATCCATCTCCTATTTATAGCAGGCAGAGAAGATGAATTATGCACTTACAAGCTTGTTGGCATAAGATTTAAGAGCTGTCGGTGTACATACAGCTGTTCAATAGTAATTTAGAGTTATTCCATAAATATCGGATATTTTAACACAACAGTTATTTCTCCTTTCACTCACAAGATAGCAATTTTTCATCTGAAGTTTCTGCAGTATATTTTACATTGGGAAATATCTCTATAATCATTTTCCATTAAATGTGTTTAATGTGGCATTGCAATGTGGTCCTAACTTTAGTCGTATATCTTACTGTTCATCCTCCTCATAGCATTTGTGACAAAGGCGATTGTTTTTCTTCGGAGGATACAATTTATTCTTATTAAGTCAATGGAAATTAAATCTCATAGCTGAAGTTCAAGAGACAAAGAGCTATAGCTGGTGTTTTCCAGAGCCTCATTTACTCACTTTCAGTCCCCGGAAACCTATCAATCATCACTAGAGTAGTCACAAGGCATTTAATGTGTCATAAGACTTGCTAAAGTCTTAATAAAAATTATGTTGATGTGAGCTCTACTTTACTGCAATGGCTTTTGAATACGATAACCTCTGATTTCTTTACTAATAGTTTTGAAATTAATTTATTTGACCACATGACCTCTAGTTAATACCTATATCATCTAAATCACTATAAGGAAATGTATACCAAGTAGCAATATGAAGCTTCATACTGTAACACTGAGCTGAATTCTAGTAGTCTTCTCAGAAAATCCTTAGTACTCTCTTTTAGCTAGCTATCTTTGTTTGTTTTTTCATTGGTTGGTTGGTTTGAGACAGGCTTTCTCTGTGCAGCTTTGGAGTCTATCCTGGAACTAACTCTTGTAGATCTGGCTGACCTCGAACTCATGTGCCACCACTGCCCAGATGACCTAACTATCTTAATGTATGAATTGCATAATATCATCTACTTGTTTATTCAGATATTTTGGCAATTTTTTTTCAAAAGTTTATGGAATGATATGTTCTCATTTAAATGGTCTTCTTAAAACTCTTCTGGAAAAAAATGCACAATTATTATTAAATATTAAATGCACATTTCTCACACATCCTTTGCTATATTTACCTCCAGTTATATTTTCTGATACCATATTTATTGATAAATTTGTATTTTAGACTTCAGTTTTACTTGGATGTTGCATAGTGAATTTATAAATTGGGTTTTTTTTTTATTGAAACATTTTGTGGCTAATCAATATTCTTTCTCTAAATTACATAGTTGATAAGGTTTATGACAAAATAATGCTAACCTGTGGTTTTCTTTTCTAGAAGTTTTCTTTTTAATCCAAATTTAATTTTAAGTGATTCATTGTTTTGAGATTTCTGTATCTTGCTTCAGTTTTAATCAATCATTTTTTGATAAATTTCCAAGTTATCACATGTAATATGAGTATATTTCAGCAAGCAAATCATTAAAGAAAATTTGATTTTTTTTCTTATTTAGCATTAAGAGAGCCTTTGGTGGCCTGGGGAGATGGCCAGTTGGAAATTACCTACCATGCAAGCATGAGGACCTGAAACCGGATCTTCTGCACTCACATTAGAAGCAGGGCATGGTGGTGCACATCTGTAACATTAGAGCTAGAGGCAGGGAAATACAGCAGCATTCTTGGCATCACTTGCCACACACACACTCTAGCCAATCTCTGAGTTCTGTAAGAGACCCTCTCTCAAAATAAAAATAGGATGGAAAGTGATTGAAAAGGACTTAGTGGCAATTTATGACCTCAGTACCCATGAAATCTCTTTCTCTCTCTCTCTCTCTCTCTCTCTCTCTCTCTCTTGCTCTCTCTCTCACACACACCACATGTACATACATGTAAAATTATAAAACTTCAAAGAGAATTTTGAAAGCCCAGGCCTTATGTATTTCCTGTTGAATTCATTCAGCCTGTGATGAGGTCATTAATAATATTTCTCAGTGATTAAAAATATGCAAATAACTAGCCAATTGATAAAGTTTGATGGAATCTCAAATTCTAAGTTTATGCCCTTAGTTACTTGTTTACTTTCATTACAGGAAAACTATTTTTGCTCAAACACAGCTTAATAAAAAAACAGAATAAAACAACAACAAAGGAACATGCAGAAAGTCATAAGAAACAGAATGAACTTTTCAAAACCAAATAAAAATAGAGGAGCTTCTTGAGATTAATAACAGAGACGGGCATCCTCAGACTTAATTGCCTACTGACTCTGTGAGCTGAGAGCTTAATGGAGATACACCACAATTTTTCACATATACTTACCAATTCTTTTTAATGTCACCATTTTGTCGTCATTTTATAAGCCTTGAAGGAATCTAAATTTAAAATTTTTATGGAAAGCCTAGTATCTGGCATATAACTTCACAAATGGTGTGTTGCTAAACTTAGTGACGCTAAAGTTAGTGAGTAGGTCAAAGTTCCCTGTGCATAAGTGGTCAGACAATGAACTACAGAAATGAGGGCAGCAATTCAGGGCAAACAGAAAAGGAGATGGGGAAACAAAAGAGCTGATGAGAGCAAGTGATAGGAAGCCAAAGACAGGGCACAGCATCTTCTATCTGCATTCTCCTGGTGTGCACTGGGAGATAAGGGAAAAGGAAGGAAGCTGAAGGAGTAATGAAAGGGAAATCATATGTGCACAGGTGAAGAACTCCAGGAAGAGATCAGCTGCATGGGTGAAACATTCAGGCAAGCACACTTGCACATTGAGTAGGACTTTGAACAGTTTCAAATAGGAGTTCTGGGATTTGACATAAACCCACACTGACTCTGATAAAGCTTGCTTGGAGGAAAGCTTTCACACTCTTGATTTCTACATCTGCTTGTCTTATATTTTATAGTTAAAAGATATGAATCTGTTGTGAAATAAAACCATTGCAAAAGTTGTTGACTGAAATGTGAAATTCGATTAGTTTATTTTTTGTGCTTCTAGGTCTAAAGTACAAATAAGCAGATAGAGTCTCTGTGAATATAAGTGTTTTCATAGAGCACAAATTGAGGCATTTTCAGAAGTGTTCTTCTTGATAGCAGGATTTGCTTTGTGATAAACACGAATTTGACATCTGTGTGCTGAACAGATAGACATGGGTGTAGTTGGAGATGAAGTTATCAATTTGGGAGTTAACAGAGCAGAAATACCTAATTATGCATCAAAGCATTCCCAACACATTGTAGCTTATATAATACTCTTGGTGATACATCATTTTATTCATAGTTTGGTGTGTATATTTTGGCTAGTCAACCGTTTCTTCTCATAAAACTAAACAATAAGTTCAAGGACGTTCTAAATAGAGCATTAAGCAATCTCAAGTATTTTAATGAGAATGAGGGCCTCTGCATGTCAGGAGAGAGCAGAGGAATGAGTTGCCATATTACAAGTAACGTTTTTCGTGACACAAAGGGAGGGTATGTGCATGACTTGTCACCTGCCCCTGCCAGAGTATAAAAACCTGTCCTACATAGTATAAAACTCACACTCAAGATCTGCCTCCTGAACAAGAAGCCAAAACTACCACTCTTGATACCATGAGCTATTACCGCAGCTACTATGGAGGCCTGGGCTATGGCTACCGAGGCTTTGGGAACCTGAATTATGGCTATGGCTGTGGATATGGCTTTGGAGGCTACAGATATGGCTCTGGATATGGAAGCTATGGCTATGGCTGCCGCCGTCCAATTCACTATGGAGGATTTGGATTTTCCTGCTTCTACTGAAACGTTTTCCTAGGGAACCAAAATCTTAAACATAAGAACATTACCCCAGCCTCATGCAAGGACTAAATTAAGCAAACATATCGCAAAACAGGTCAGCAGAAAACAATTTATGATCTAAGACCTTAAGAAGCATATCATCTTTTAATTCTCCATATTGTGTTCCATTATTTCTCTGCTGTCGTTTTTTAAAAGTTGACACTTTTTGATGCTTCGCAATAAATTATCATAACTTACAATTGTGTGTGTGCCTCTTATATTAACGCATTTTTGTATCATGCTTGGTAATATACTTGAAAACCTTTGTTCAGTATTCACTCTTAGATAAGCTTGGATAGGAAAGAACTTATAAAATATGAAATAAGGGGCTGAAGAAATGTCTCTGTGGCTGATGTGGGTGAAGGAGTTGTATAACTCTGGAAAACTGAGTTTAAATCACTATGACCTACATGAGATCTAGGTACAGGGCATATACCTGTGCAGTGATGGAATGAGAGGTAGTGTAAAGAGGCTCTAGAGCCATGGTTCTCATCCTGTGGGCCTCGAAACCTTTGGAGGGTCAAATGACTCACAGGGGTCACTATCAGGAAACACAGATGATTGCATTATGATTCATAACAGCCGCAAAATTACAGTTATGTAGTAGCAATGAAAAATTTGATGATCGGGTCACTTGAACACAAGGAACTGTATTAAAAGACCAACGCATCAGCAAGGTTGAGAACCACTGGTCTAGAGCTTGCTGGTCAGCCTGCCTAGCCAAACCAAACCAAACCAAGCATAGTAAGGCAGGGTTTCTGGTTCTGTGAGAAACCCTATTTCAAGAGAACAAGGCAAAGAGCGATAGAGTATGGCTATTTATGTCTTCCTCTGACTTCTGCACATGTGCAAGTGGGCAAATCCTCCAACACATGCTATGCACACACACACATACACACACACACGCATGCACACAGACAAATAATTCATTTGATAAAGTACAAATTCATAGTAGCATTTTGTAGTTATACTTAGTTGGCTGTGAAGAAAGTGCTGCACTATATACTATATACACTATATGCTCTGTAATGCGATAATTATGCACACACACAAGTCTTCTACTAAACCATGGCGTTGAATTAAAAAGAATGTTTTTTAACAATGTATTTGGTATCTGCATTAATTTTTGATAGATTCTTACAATGTATTCTGGTCATATTCATTCCAACTAGTCATGATAAATTCTCCCAGAGCCATCCACCTCCATAATCTCCAATTATTAAAAAAATACCTATACACTAAAATTTTGTTGTCCACCTGCTTTGAGTATGGGCCAGTACAGCAAGGTTGACTTACCAAGAACCAAAACCATAAAGAACAATGATTCATTCTTTCTTAGAGGTATGATTAATCCATAGTTTCTCAGTTAGAAGTAGGACTTCATGATCTCACACTCAGTAGAATGGTGACTGACTAACCTTGTTGTGTAGGCAACAATAGCTATTGACAGTTCTTCTTTTTTCTTTTTTTCTTCTTATGCTATTGAGTAAGAGAAACACTCTGTTTCTCTGGAAGTCTTCCTGTACTTTGGCTCCTAAAATTTTTCCCTTCACTCTTTGCCAGTGGCCACTAAAACTTGGAGTGAGGATTGGGATACAAATGTCCTGTTTCTGACTGAGCCACTCCACTGATACTTTGACTCGTTGTTACTCTATGCGTTGACCACAACCCACTAAATAAAGAAAACTCTTTGATGAGGTATAAGAGATCTACCAGTAGACAAATACAAATTTAGAGCGAAGTTTTATGAGTCCATTTAGCAGAAAGTAGGTTGCTCCCCAGGGCCTCTAAGCTTCCATTAGTTTTTAGCCAAATTTATAGTATTAAGCATCTGTTTCTTGAGGTGGATTGGGTTTTCTATCATAAAGTGGTTGTTAACCCCTACAACATGCCATTATTGCACCCATGAGTATAACTTGCCACGTCAATCAGTATTACAGTTTACAGGGTTTATAATTGGGTAAGACTGTTGTAAACTTTTTCTCCCAGTAGCCTGTATAGAACCTTCCAGCACTATGAGGTCTATCCAGAAGGGAAGAAACTTCTTTGTTAGAACTAACTTGATCTCTCCGAGTTTTATAACCAGTGTGTGTGGCATGCACCAAACGTTGTTGACTAAATCCATGTAAAACCTGAGAAAGCTTGGAAAGGATTTATAGACACAAAAAATACAACCCCATAGTTTAGCCGTAGTTTTTTTTTTAGAGTGGAGGGAGCTGGCAGTGTTCCACATCTTCCTTAAGGAAGGTCTTCCTGATTTAGCAGTAGCAGGAAAAGAAATCAAACAATCACACACACACACACACACACACACACACACACACACCACATAGTTTCAAAGTGGTGACTGGTGACATCCGGGTTAGGTTAGCCAGCATAAATGGCTCCAACTCTTTCAGGGAGGTCAAGCTATGGAGCATTTAAATGGGGTTTATGAACAGAGTGCTACAATTTGCTTAGTGACAACATATACCCGCTGTGTGCCTGAAAATAGGACCGTGAGCATAGCTCGGACAAAACAGACCTCCACCCTGCCATGTTGGACTGGGCAGAGCCCAAAGGCAAAGCAGCCTTAGTATTAGTAATGACACTTAACCTGTTTGCATTTTAAGAAGCAGTCCTGGTCAAAAAAATATTTACAGATACACAATAAAGAAAGATTCAGATAAAAAGACCTCTAAATGGGTCACAGTGTTGGATAAATATATGTAGGCTTAGGATAGAGAAGAAATATAGACAGTTATAAAAGGAAGTAAATGGTTTAAAAAATAAA
>JAQHUG010000022.1:5698393-5715092 GCA_028555095.1 Dicrostonyx torquatus | reverse complement strand
AACTGTCTTTGAAATTTCCTGCTTCATGGAAAAGTCTACCAGATACTATGGGCCAGTGGTTGAAGATGGGTGCCTGCAACATTGCAGAACTTTAGGTAACTGTCCAGGCAGCATGATGTCTCAGTCAATTCTACTCTTTTGGAAGTTGCTTACAATTCACTTCCTGTTTACTTAGGTAATATTATATCCTTCTGGAGTCTTTGATGGAGTTGAAGAATAGATAGTTATAATTATAGTTTTCTTAGATAAGATAAAAGATAAAATAGATACAAATATTGTAAATAATTCTTGCTTGATACTTGTTTCATTATATGTAATTTTACTATGTTAAAGTTAAAATCTTCACTTTTATTTAAAAAGAAAGGGGAAAATGGTGTGGGAAGTCTTTCTGTATATGCGCTGCATATTTATTGGTTAATGAATAAAGAAGCTGTTTTGGCCAGTGGTTTAGTAGAATAGAACTAGGTGGAAAAAACTAAACTGAATGCTTACAGAAAGAAGGCAGAATCAGAGAGACACCATGTAGCCACAAAATGGGGAAAGATTTGAGCTGCCAGCTTTGTGGTAAAATATAAAATAATAGAAATGGGTTAATTTAATATGTAAGAGCTTGCTAGGAATATGCTACAGTGATTGACCAAGCAGTCATTTAATTAATACAGTTTCTGTGTGGTTATTTTGGGGCTGAGTAGCTGGGAATGAACAAGCAGTCTCCTACAACAGAAACTTTTAGTTCTTTGAGATCTACCCAGAAGGGAGAAAACTTTCTAGCTAAAACTAACTTGATTTCTCTGTGTTGCATACCAATGTGTGTAACATCTTCAGCAGTGGAGTATTGTAATAAAGGTATTGTGGCCAATCAAGAGCAAATGCCAATTGCATGAGTAAACACATGTACACGCACAAACATATATATGTATATATATATACACACACACAAATATATATATACATATATATATATATATATG
This sequence comes from Dicrostonyx torquatus, assembly GCA_028555095.1. Classification (NCBI taxonomy): domain Eukaryota; kingdom Metazoa; phylum Chordata; class Mammalia; order Rodentia; family Cricetidae; genus Dicrostonyx; species Dicrostonyx torquatus. The sequence goes on along the minus strand of JAQHUG010000022.1, from coordinate 5,714,121 downwards.
TACACACATATATACAGGAGTAGTTGATCAATACAATCTGGACTTGGAATTTTTTTATATAAAGTTGGATGATTATGGAAAGGGTCTAGGAGAAAATTTGGGGAGGCATATAAATATGATTAAAATATAGTATATGAAATTCTCAGAGAATAAATAAAAACATCATTTTAAAAATTCAAAGCATTAAAATTCCATCTCCTTCCATATACAAATTGAGAAACAGAAGAATAAATACCTTTCATTTAGCTAAAATCATATCATTTTGGTTGTTTCAAAGAAAAGAAAAAATAATGTCGTAACAAATTATCTTTGAATATCTATTCAAAATAATCAATGTTTGGTAAATTCATGTCATGTTTTACTCCTAATCAGAAGATGGGTGTGTTAGTGGTATTCTTACAAATTATCAGCATCCAGAAAATGCTTATCATTGTAGAAAATTAAAAATTAGTATCAGTGGATATCAGGTAGTACACAATGTATATGTGTTGCTTATATTGGTAAATGAATAAAGAAGCTGTGACCTGCAGATTTACAAAATTTGGCCAAATTTCCTGTAATAAGGAACGTTAGTTACCTACCAGCCAGTAGCATTTGGTATTTCGGGGATTCTTTTACCTCCAGTTATACATTTGCTAATGTAAACAGAAAATAAAATATCACCCCTTTTCCAAGAAAAATATATGTATTTTGTTATAAAAATAAAGTTGAATTTCTTTTATCTGATGTTCAATGGTAGTAAGATAGGAATTTCAGTTCTACAGCAAAGTTGCTGACTCAGTGTTTGCTTTGGATATGATAGGCTCTTCAAAAGGGCAATGCTTTGGTGAAGATAAGCACTGCTCATGAGTGTTAAACCCAGATCAGAAACCTGTTTCAGTGATAACCAACCACTCTGATTCCTCTTGCTCATTATTATGTTCATGATGTGATGCACTCTTATTGTGCAGTCAAGTGATGTATGAGATATTTATGACTGTATGTAATAGGATTTACTTGTAGCTAAATGGACACATTAATTTATTGCAATATTCTATGGTGAAATCATGAAATTCCTTACTTGAGAAAACTAACTATTGGTGCAGGACAATTCTGTGTCCTGTCAATCATGTTTTAAATAAATGCTGATTGGCCAGGCAGGAAGTATAGGCGGGAAAACCAGACAGGAAGTAGGGGTGAGAACAGGAGATTTGGGAAACATGAAGCTTCCCTGGCATTCCTGTGCAGACCACCAAGGAAGCAGGATGTGTCCCTGTCCCAGCTGAGAAAAGGTACTGGCCATGTGGCTGACAATGGGTTAATATAAGTTATGGGAGCTGGTAGGAAGACTGAGCTAATGGCCAATCAGTGTATAACCTAATGTAGACTCTCTGTGTGATTTTCTTTGGGGCTTGCTGGCTGAGGGGTACCAGGCAGGACAGTAACCCCAACAAGCAGGACCCTCATGTTACAAACTATAATGAGTGCCAACTCCAAAGTTCACTTTAAAAAGTAAATTTGTAATAAAATAAAGCATAACAAGTAAATGAAAATAAAATAAATTTGCAAGACTCAGAATCATTTTCTGACTAATGTATTTCTTCCAGTAAAGGAGGACTTCCCTGTTAAAGGTCACTAAGGGAAAGTCTGAAGAAGTAAGAATTACACATGAAGCTATGTGATTCTTAAGTGGTTAATGGCACTGTTAAAACAGAATCAATATTATTATTGGAAGACTGCATTTACCACTCCTAGGATAATTGCATTATATCATATTTATTCAACCAAGTGTCAGATTGCATTGATTTAAGACTGAATTAAACTATAGGACACATTTCATCTAAAAAAAAAAAAAAGACTTTACCTGCCTTAGACACAATGTATCATGGGATCATCAGCCCACAAAGAAGGAAAGATCCGGCAGGGTGACATCATTAAAATTTTTGATTAATTTGTAATTTCTATACTGACCTGGTGAGAATTGAATGATTTGAAAATGAAATGAGTAACTTTTTATATTAATCTTTAAATGCACTGCAAAATAAAACAAGTTTGAAGACACTAAATAAAGAATAAAAATAGCACATGAGATAAAAGTTAATAAATATAACAAAAACTGCATAAAGTGAACATAATATATAGGATATCATGATATTAAGAAACCACTTTAGGGGCCAGTGAAATCATTCAGTGTTTGTTGCTAAGAGTGTCTGTTGCCAAGGCTGGCTACCTGATTTTATTCTTATAAATCCCATGGTGGAAAGAGAAAACTGTCTGCTGCAGGTTGTCTTGTGATCTTGACTAGCAGGTCATGGCATTTGCATGCCTTCTCTCTATCTCTCTCTCCTTTAAATGAATGAATAAGTAATTAATTAAATGTAGTAGCAAAATTACAATAAATAAATTCATTATATAGACACAATTTAAAAGTGAAAGATATCAAGATGAAAGATAATTTCATCAGAACAAATATCTTCTCAAGATCTCCACAGAAAGAATGTCTAAAAATCAACATGGGATATTCCAAAACCAGCTAAAATGGAATAAAATACATGATCAAGAAATTACAAAAGAATGGGATATACAAATGTTTGCTATGAAAATAAAATCATGTCTAATGAACTTGTCCACAGGGTCAAAAGGAGAGTTTTCTCAGAGAAGCAGAATGAGCACACAGTCCAACTTTGATGACTGTTGTCCAAGTATCATTTCTGTTGGTATGATCCCATATTCTAACAAAAATCAACTTGGAGAAACAGTTTACTTTAGCTTACAGTTTTAGATTGGTTGCCATCACTGCAGAGAAGTCAGGAACCTGAGACATCTGGGCACATCCTCAGCCAGAAGCAGAATATGAATACATGGAGGCTTAACCCTCAGCTCACATTCTCTACTCTTAAATAGTACACCATCCAAACATGGGGCTACTGCAATATGATATTAGGTTATGTCTTCCAAAATCAATAATACCATCAAGACAGCCATGAAAAGAAGCCTTATCACTATTCACTATCTACTCAATATTTACAATGGAAAGTTAGAAAACAGGAATGCATGATATGCAATCTGATTAAGCCATGGATGCAGTCACCATGAATGTCTTGAAAGAAACTATAATGACCTGCCTGAAACATATGCCTACAGGTGCAATATTGATATTTTATGTGATTAATCAATCACCTTTTAATTAGATGCAAGGCACACTTCATGAAATGGAACCCATACCTGATATTGTTAATGAAGCCAAGAATCTGAGTCTAGATAGACATGGGCCCAGAAGTAAAAAACAAAATTGTTATTTTTGCTAAATTAACATTACAATAAAACTACTTTTTATGACAGATATACAGCTATACCCATTCTTCAGTGTGCCACTGAAAACTCAGCAAAGATTTTCCTTGTAGTAGATGATAGTTAATGGACAGCCCTACAACTGGAAAATGTATAAAGAGTGAAAGACACTGGAACACTAAGCCCTGCGTGGGATGTCTTTTTCAAACTCTTTCCCTGAAGCTTTATGGATCTATTCTGATAAGAGGGCAGAAAGACTTAACAGTCAAAAGTGTTGGATGGTTTTAAGAAAATGATTTTATAGACATACCAGGATAGATGTACATATGAACTCACAGAGACCGTGACAGCATACACAAGGCCTGTATGAGCTCAAGCCAGGCAAAATCCCAGCATGGTGATAGGAAAGCAGGCATGACGTCACATTCTAGTCAAGAAGTTATTCACAAATTATGCCTTCTGGGGGAGGGAAAGTCAGTTTTCTTCTGTAAAAGGAGACTGCTTGTCTGTTTTCCAGCCCAGACCTGAATAATCATAAAGAAACTATAGGCTGGGCGGTGGTGGCACACGCCTTTAATCCCAGCACTCAGGAGGCAGAGGCAGGCGGATCTTTGTGAATTCAAGACCAGCCTGGTCTACAAGAGCTAGTTCCAGGACTGACTCCAAAGCTAAAGAGAAACCCTGTCTCGAAAATAAAAAAAAAAAGAAACTATAGTAATCACACTGTTTGGCCAATGACTTTGGGGTATTTCTAGCTAGCTCTTGCTTCTTAAATTAAACCATTTCTTTTATTTTGTTTTATCTTGAGACACTTGGTGTGTTACCTCTTGCTTTTTGGACCTTTACATGGCATCTGCCTCCATCAGCTACATGGCATCTCCTAGACTCCACCTACTCTCTCTTTATATCTTTTTCATCCTAGCTATATTCAGCCTTTCCATAGGCCAAAGCAGTTTTATTTATTAATTGATAAAAGCAACACATTCTTTCTTGAATTGATAAAAGGACATTCTTTCTTCAATGGGATGACATTGGGTAGAGAGAGCTAAAAGCAGGGTATAGGAAGATGTGGGAAACTTGAAGGAATATGATAAAAAATATGCTATATTAAATGTTCAAGGAATAAATCATACACACACAAACAAGCACACAAGAACACACACACATTTTCTTTTTAAGACCATTATCCCACAAACATGAACAGAAGCCACCTTAGTATAGACAATTTCCTCATTGAGACTTGTTTCTCAAGTGATTTTAGATTGTGTCAATTTGACAATTAAATCTAATATTCACAATAAAAGTGTAACTTTTTAATTTATTCTCTGAATCTATTGACAAGATCAACTGAAGCAGTCATTAAATCCTAGAAAAAAATGACTGTCTCTTGGGAGTGATATGTTTACCAAAAAGAACAATAGTAATGTTTGATGATTTGAGAATTAGAGTAAGCTTGTTCTTGTTAATATAGAAACATTTAGTTATTTTCCCAAGGATCAGCAGGATATTAATTCAATATCAACATCATGACATATAAATCTCTCTAAATAACATTTTCTTTGTTAAATAGTTGAATGGGTAAATTAAATTTATATAATACAAAAGAGAGATTAATAATTGCAATTATGAAATTTTAAAATTTTATATGAGGGGAGTCTGTCTTAATAAAATTACTGTAATTTTCCTTATCTTGAGGATATAGGATAGTACAGTGTTTGTACATGCAATAAAGTCAGGTGCATGATGCTGGCATTGTGGTATGGCATTAGCTACACAAGGATTCCATACTGTGAGATTTCATAGCAATCGTTCTGATGACTGAGATGGGTAAGCATTTGGTCTGTAGCTTTTTACAGCTTGACAATGGGATATACCTGATATGAAGACAATGAATGGAATCAAATTTAATGTTATCTACAATGGTGAACAATTTAAAGTTCATGACACTTCTGGAATTTTTTAATTTGGTATTTTTGGATCAAAGTTGAATGTAGTTCACTGGCCATTAAAAGTTATAAGGGAGATAAGTACAAACAATTCATCAAATGTCATGCTTAAGTGCTTATCATGTAATTTGTCACCTCATACAATATACTTAAGAGCAAATGAAGATGAAATACATTGACAGTTTTATGCTCTTTTGATATCAGAAACCACTGAAACTTTTTAAATCCTGAATATATATATATATATATATGCATTTAGCAAATTATACAAGACAGTGAGAGGCACAATGCCTATTTGTAAGTACTAGAACTAGAATCTGGAATATTCTCAGTACTTATTTATACTACTGCTCTAACATAGTAGATTAAAAGCACAGAACAGGTAAAGGGAGCATGGATCTGTTACAGTGAAAATGTACATATAAGAAGTAAGTGAAAAAAGTAGCTATATTGAATAAAAACAGAGGACTTCCACAATTTTATTCACCAAATATACAGACTGTGAAAGTACATGGAGTGGGTGATACTATGAAAATTATATTAACATATATATCAGTTAAGTTTCAACCACTGACTGCAACAAGTGATGATCAGGGTTTGGAGCAAGGGAATGTCTATTGCTGCCAGGAATGCAAATAAACACAGCACAGTATGAAGACTATGTGTCAATTTCCTGCACAGCTAATCATAATCTTTGGAGACAATTCAGCAAATTTCCTCCTTGATGTTTATCCAGATGAGCTCAAATTTTATATGCACATGAAGATATGAACAAAGGATTTATTGAAGTTGTTTTCATGGTTAACAAAAGTATATAACAATAAACATATCTTTTAAAGTAAGTAGATAGACAAATTTATATTCATGAGAGGGGATAGTAGCTAGAGATAAAACAGAAATGGCTTATAAGGAAGGAAAGGAAGACCCCTAAAAAGTGTTTGGCTAAATGAAAAATTCATGGTGAAAAGGTTTGATGCTATATGACTCTGACTACATGATATTCTTGTTAAATGAAGGACAATAAACAACTATAAGCAATAAAAACTCAATATTTTCTAGAAGACTGGGAAGTGTGTTGAGGGAAGACTGTATGAAAAACAGATTGCTTTTAGCTCAGTGAAAATATTTTATATGATATTGGGTTCATGTTTGCATGACTCCATAAAGTTGTCAAAGCCCACAGAAATGCAAAAAATATAAACACAAACTCTGACTGAACTGTGAGATTTGGATAATGGCAGTCTGTCTCAGTTCTCACACCCTCTGTGATGAGTCTGCAATCTTATTGAAATCTGTTTACAGAGACACACTACTGTGTGTGTTCGGGGAGGTAATGAGGATCATCATGTTTATACTCATTATTTTCTGAAAGTAAAAGTCTCCCAGATATAAAGTCAATTAAAAAGCAAAAGAGGCACATGGAATAATCTTTTTCTTTCACATGGGATATTCTTATACATGGTTTAAGAACTCGTAGTTGAAGTAATGTCAAAACTAGACAATAGGATTCTGGGTCCTTTTGGCAACACATTACATAGATGTGTAGAGAAGAGTGTCAGAATTTGACATAATGTCTCACGAGCTTTAAAACTACTATTTGAAACAAATTTTTACTACTGTCATATGACTTCTGTTTTAGACTTTTTTGCGCACTCATGTCAAAACTTATAGAGCTATCCCATAATAACAGTTAAACCTGATAGACTGTGTTGACTTTAAATACACTATAAACATTGTTTCACCATTGTAAAATCCAAATGAAAGAGTATGTAAAACAAATAGCAATTATGTAGTCAATAGTCTAAAATGGGCAAAATCAAGCAGGCGTTTCTTTTACTACCCAGAGTTCATTACTGTTCCAACATAGTAACATTGATTCCTTCTGCCTTTCACGTGTGATCTTCCTGGTTCTGCAAAAACAGATCATTAAATTACTTTAGAGTCTGAGGAATAAAATACTCTAGTGGGGTAAAACAGAATGCAAGCCTCTAATTGAACTTTGATTTAATTTGCAAGTTAAGTATCTAATATTGAATATGAACAGATTTAATTGAGAACAAGACATGATTAGATGTGATCACTAAAACAAGCCAGCTATGAGGAGTTCTTTTAGTGGGTTGGTATATCCAGACTTTGAAGATGCAGCAACTCCATCCCATTACATAATGAGAGGAATTTAAGGGCCATACTAATTTGGCAGCTAAGCACATTCAATAGTTTAAAGAATGTAAGAGACTCTCCTTGCCAGTAGACAGTGCAATAATTAGTAGTTTTTAAGTATCTACAATTAAAGAAAAATGATGCTTAAGGAGGGAATGCATGTTAAAAGTCACATGTTCTTCTCAGGGTGTATAATCTTGACTCACCCATTTGTGCTCAAGATCTTACCTTGAACTTCATAGAAAACTCTCCATCTCTGACACCATGAGCTACAACAGCTACAGCAGAGGCCTGGGCTATGGCTATGGAGGCTTTGGTGGCTATGGGTATGGCTCTGGCTTTGGAGGTTATGGCTATGGCTACAGCCGCCCACTTTACTATGGAGGATATGGGTTCTCCACCTTCTACTGAAAGACTGACTTGGAAAACCAACAGCTGAGACCATGAGAAGATTAACCAAATCAATCAAGTATTGGATCAATATCACTTTGGACTAAGTCAAGAAAATCTGAAGAGTTCAAGAGATTCCCTGCTTTAATATATATAGAAGATTCTGATTTAGTTTGGAATAAATTATTCTACTGTAAATCAGCACATGTGGTATTTACTTAATCACTTGTTCTTGGAAATGCTGTCTCTGGATCTTGTTTTATGTTTGTTTACTGAGTATTTTCAAAATAAGTGATTTCATGTCAAAATAGATCTATCCACCAATAAAACCAATCAGGGCATTTCAGTTCACAATCATTTTCTGACTTTGCATATTCAAGCCTTTTTGTAACACACACACACACTATATATATATAAACCTAGTTTGTTGTAGGAGACTGTTTGTTTGCTCCCAGTTTCTCAGCCCTGAAATAACCACACAGAAGCTTTATTATTTAAATCACTGCTTGGCCTATTAGCTCTAGCTTCTTATTGGCTAGCTCTTACATCTAGAATTTAACCCATTTCTATTAATCTGTGTATCACCATATGCTGTGGCTTACTGAAAAACTTTTGGCATGTTTGTCTCCGGTGGCAGCTCCATGGCTTCTTCCTGACTTCACCTTCTTTCTCCCAGCATTCAATTTAGTTTTCCCCACCTACCTCTATTCTGCCCTGCGCAGGCCCAAGACATTGCTTTATTAACCAATGGTATTTACAGCATACAGAGGGGAATCTCACATCATCAGTTTAGTTTGGTATGAATTAAAATGAGTAGTGAGTAATGTTGTCAGACTTTCTTATTAATCACAGGAATAGAATCCTTAGCCCAAAAGATTACTTTACCCATCTATGGTGATCATCTTTGAATCCATGTTTTCAAAGTGTGTTGCTTTACTGGACTGCATCAGAGTAATGACATCTAGTGACTCTATTGGAGGCTTACAGTGTTGGACAGGAAATAATAACAGATACTATTTTTCTAGTGATTAGTAGTATTTTTCCATAATATTGATAGGAACTAATATAATAATAAAAATGAGTGATCAGTACAGCATCTTGGTGAATGTATTAGACACAGTACAATGCAGAATTATTGTAATATTAGATATTTATTTATTACTTCTGTGGATCTATACAGGAATAAACAATAGGATTCAGAATATCTTATTTTCTGGGGAATTGGTATGCCTATATTATGGACAACACATCACAATAAGTTATCAGACTCCAAACAGGTAAACAATTGGCAAATCCAAGAAAGCAAAATGTGACATTCTAAAACCTATTTGATTTATTTGTAAGTTTTTGGCTTCACCTTGGATAATAAGGATAAAATATTCAAATTACTGGGCTGTTTTACATTTAGAGCAAACAACTAAAATGAAAAATATAGAAAAATACTAATATTTAATGTTATTAAAAATTCCTGCATGTGTTGGGTATATGCACACACACACACACACACACACACACACACACGTGCAGGTGAGAGGATGTATGGAAGACACAGAACACAAATATGTGATCAATGGTGATGTATAACAATGATCAAAACTATCAGATATCCTCTAATACAAATTTTAAAAATAGTCTGGTATTTCACAGATAATGGATACTGTTACAGATAACAGCGGTAGAATTAAAGGTTACAAAAATTATCTCTATTTGCAAAGACTGAGAGGCAAGGTCACTTATGTTTAAACTTGACCTTGAGGCCAACTGTGAGTCAAGACTAGGCAAATATTACATCATACTTGAGTACCTATACAGATGAGTGGTAATAAGGATGGCTGAAAATAATTTTTATCCAAATATTATCTTTTCTATTATATCATTTTACATTATGCTTATTTTGGAGATTCTAAAGACGTCTTCAAGGTAAAGGGTTGCTGAATTTTACAGTCATTTGTAAGAGAATATTCTCAACATCTGAGATTCCAATAAATATTTATTATCCCATGAAGCACCAGTTAACTATTATCTTGTAAATAAATATGTAATAGGAAAATGGAAGGAAGTGAACGTAGTTATTTATTACTTATGATATCATGTATTTTATATGAAAATAAGGTTGTGGATGAAAACTGAACACAGAAAGAAATCTGTAGTACTGGATACTCAGAGCAACTGATCAGAAGGGAAGAATGGATTTGAGGACATGTGGTAGTAGTGGTCACAGTTGTGGGCAAGGGTGCTGTAATCTTTTGAAAACTTTATGATAATACTTTTGATAGCTAATATACAGCAAAAATGGTCATTATTAAAAAGTTAAAATTTTAATGTTTGTAAGAATGTTTTAAAAAATCTCTAATTGTTATGAACTGCCTGCCATGTTTAAAAGATTAAGCCATGTTTACAGATAAAAATATTTTTACTTTTAAATGATTATTAAAGTAAAGCTTACTGGCTATGAGGATCAGTGCTCTAAAATAATAATAAAAGATGATGAAAACCTGATAAATACATTTCCTCTTTTTGAAACCATTGCAGTTAACTACTGTTGTACATAGCAGGTAGGAAAATGCCTTCAGAGCTGTTAAATGTTTCCTATCACTTGGCAAGAAACTCAAATGTAGAAATAAGAGGGCTTTGAATGGGTATAATACATTGAATTTAATTACATTATTTCATTTAATAAGAAACAAAGCAGAATTATTCAAAGACACCTAGATATCAAGGGCTATTTAATTTCCACATAACACTACAACTCTGTTATTTGCTTTGTCGATAAACAGCTCAGTTTAGGACTCATTGGATCCAGATTTTGAAGACAGAAATTTTTTATTTTTCTGTAAAAGTGATGCAATTGGTTTCAGGAGCACCATGAGCTGAATGCAGTGCAAACTCACACATTGTGGTGAGTTGAATGGCTCCTTCATCTACCAGGACTGTGCCAACTGTGGCACACAGGATTACATAAAAATTTGACAGCAAATGACAAATATTTGATCTCATTGCCTGGGAGGGTAAAAAAACATATGTGAGCATATTTCAATTGTCAGACTTAGTATCTTACCTTAAATAAATCAACTTGCCACTCTGGACACCATGAACAAACGTGGTAATTAATGTGCAGCCTAGGTTGTAGCTATGCAGGTTCAGAGTCTAGAACTGTGGCTGTGGTTACAGATGTGGAGACACTGGAATTCTGGGAAGGGGCTGTAATTGTGGAAACTATGTTTATGAGTCTGACTATGGAGGCTACATGGATACATGTTGCCACCCTTCATGCCTAAAACATGGAATCTAAGGACTCTAAAAAATTGTTTTCCTATTCAACATCTAAACAATAATGGAACTCTCCAAAGATGGCCTTGCTCACTCTATAGGTGAGTACATGATGGTGCTGCTTGTGAATAAAAATTGAGTATGTCACACAGCTTTTAATCTATATTACCAATGATACCATAATGGCAGAGTTCTTTAATTTTGTTATTAATTGCTCTCATTCTCTCTTCATCTTCTAATAAATCATTCTAGTTTGGAACCAAAATATGATTTTATAAATTTAATTATGTATGCATGCGGATGAGTATTCACGATAACATGGTGGAGAGGAGAGAGTCCGTAAACACACAGATAGTAAATAGTTTGGGAGTAAACTAACAGACAGCTTCCGTGAGATAAATAAGGAGTACTTTCCTGTTTCTTTCACTGGGTAACACTAATATTCAAGTTAACAAGAAGCAGCTGTCACCATATTTATGTCTTCATATGTTATCGAGTTTTATTATATTTAGAAGTATTTCTCAACTTATCCATTCAACCAGTGTGGACCTTTAAATATAGATCAATAAAGTATTGTAGATTAAACCACATTATTAAAGCCTACCGGGAACGTAAACTACCACTGCAAGAAAAAATTTAAATTCTGCAATTTCACCCAACTCTTTCACCCATTCTTATTTGTTAACCGAATGTGCCATTGATCTATGTTATTAATTAAACAGGGTAATTTTTTGTCTGAGGCCAGGTCATATTTAATTCAGAATCTTGTAGCTACACTTGCTCAGTTGACGGCTTAACTTATTTGACTTCAGGTCTATGATAGGACTTTCTTCTTTTTAATCCACAACAGAGTAAAGCAATGGAAATCCAAGCACCCGTCTTTTAGTTGACTCCTGAACTGTTTTTGGAGCTATTATTTGTATGTTTATGAGTTATATGAGAAGAAAACTGATCTCCAGTTTATTATTGATGTTTCTCCTATTGCATCACGAAAATGACCCACCCTGCTTATTTATTTACCATTGTGCATAGCTCAGCCAAAATTCAGCATTCTGTGAAATCACCCTAGATTAAACTAAAACCTTACATTAGCCCAAAATGAAGCCCTCAGTTTTCAAGGTGCTGCCTGTGTCTCCCAAGTGCAGGTGAAAGTTTGTACATCACTATATCCAGCTTTGACATTTTGATGTATATATCATGACTTTCTTTTCCTCTTTATCCTTAAACATGTCAGTTTGTACCTGCATGGGTATGTATACGAAGGGGTAGGACACATTCATATATTACTTGCTGCTTCATTGAAATATGAAACTCAATCCAGACCTATACCATAGTTGAGCTCATTTTCATCTGTAATATCTACTTTAACCTGAGTGCACATCATTATGTACATAAAACAGGAATATGAATGAGTCCTTAGTCACATACACACCTGTCACACTTGCCTCAGCATTCATAAGATTCTTTAAACTTTTCAATGTACTTACTGCTGATAGAGTTAATAATAACTCATTGAAAGAAATGGGGAAACAGCTTAGCAGTTAAGAGCAATGACTGCTCTTCCAGAAGGATCTGGATTCATTTCCCAGCACCTACTTGGCAGTTCACAACTCTCTGTAACTTCAAAATTTGACACCCTTACACAGACAGATGTTAAGGCAAAACAGAAGTGCACATAAAATAAGAATAAATAAAAAAATGACTCACTGAGAATGGTGTATTTTTCTGTCCATTTTCCCACAATGAACAGTAGAATAAAACTGAATAAAGCAGCAAAAGAATTTACTTAAATAGAAATGATTGATTTAAATATTCTTTTGAATGCTGTAAGCCATTTTGAATTATACTTTACTTGGGAGAAAGCTTACTTACAGCTTACTCATTACATGCTGCACCAGACAGAATTCATTGTTTTTGTTTTGTTTACCCAACAGGTAGACTGTTTTCCTTGGAAGAAGAGTTGACTAATCCATGGAGAAAAGATATTATCAAGAATCCTCTTTCCAGACTTTAAAGCAAAAGACAAAACAACATATTCTTTGGTATATATTCAAAGTCACATAAAGGGACATACTAATTAAAGCCCAAAGCTTGTGACATTATTATATTTCAATGATGACAAAGTTTGGATTGATTTCCTCTTTTTAAGGTTAAGATTGGATATCTGAGCAAAGGGATAGGCTCCCCTCGCATTGTCCTTTGAAATCCAGCACATCCAGCATTGCCATTCATATTTGGAGAGTTATAAGTTCTGAGAAATGTAAAGCATCCTTTTAAAATAGTGCTTGACGCCCAAAGTACAGAAATGCTTTCTAAAATAGTCATTTACAAGTAAGCAATGTCTTGAACACTTAAGGACTTGTTTACTAAGACAAAGTTATGTAGACAATGCATGCACAGTTGAAAATACAATGTAAGGGAAAAGGTACTGTGATAACTTTACATATGTGGACAAAAAGATGAAAGTCTGTTTTTTTTTAAAAAAAATAAATGGGTAATATCTAAATTTCCAGTTGGTAATATAATAAATATAAAATAAATGCAAATTATGAGGTAAAGAGTGGTTTGATAAAGATAATGGCAATATGGATACGAGAAAGGAGGGAAAGTCATGAAGTTCAGACCACGCTGAAGGTAGAATACTAACTATATAAGTGATAAAATGGGTACTGGTATGAAGGGAATATATTTGTGAAATCTTTTTGGACTGTTTATAGAGTGAATGTAATATCTTGTGAACCTTTCAGTTTCTGGGTTAAAAATTAGTATTCTGATAAGCCAAGAAAACATTTTTTATGATGATGGATAAATTAAAAATAGTTTTCATTCTTCCTATAATTTTCTTTCCTTTTTATGTATCTATCATAATTAGGCTCATTCATCTAGAATGTATCTTCTTCTTTTGAAAAATTTCAGATGCTTCCCTTACCAATCTGAAGAACACATTTGTAAATCATAGAACATTTGAATGTTTTAAACAAGATCACTTATTATAATCTAGATGGTTATTAGATATTGTAAATTTAATGAATGAAATAGAACTAGGAATGAGAAAATATTTAGAAAAAAAGGCTGGTGGTATGAATGATATAATAAGCATAATGACAAATTCTACTACAAGAACAAATTTTCTAACTTTGAAGGTGTTGACAGTTTCTCATAAAATAGGATATGGTGAGTTCAAGGGCATTCTAAGTAGGCAGAGAAACAAGCTAAAATATTTTAATGAGTTATATGCCTCCCTTTGTGCTAGGAAACAGATTAATGAGGTGTCTGTAGTACATTAATAACCTGCAATGAAAGAAAATAGTGCTCACGAGTTGTGTCACATGTTGGGCACAGAGTATATAAGCTTCCCCCTACACGTGTTGACATTCACGTTCAGAATCTTCACCTTGAACAAGAGATCAAACCTACCTCTCACAACACCATGAGCTATTACAGGGGCTATGGCTGTGGATGTAACAGCATCCGCAGACTGGGCTGTGGCTGTGGTTATGGAGGCTATGGATATGGCTCTGGCTATGGAGGCTATGGATTTGGCTCTGGCTATGGAGGCTACGGATTTGGCTCTGGCTATGGAGGCTACGGATTTGGCTCTGGCTATGGAGGCTACGGATTTGGCTCTGGCTATGGAGGCTATGGATATGGCTGCTGCCGCCCATCATGCTATGGAAGATATGGGTTCTCCAGCTTCTACTGAAATCCTGCTCTAGTAACTCAGCATTTGATACCTTGTCTAGATTGTTCTGAGAAATCCTAGTCAAGTAGCTGTGACTGACTGAAGCCAACTGGGCAGGTGAAATTATAGAATGGTAAAGACACTATTTATAAAATGTGTCTACATTTTGAGTTTGAAGACTAAGAGTGAGTTTATGTTTAATTGTCAATAAATGATTCAATAAGAAAGCATAATATGATTTTCTTTGGCTCATTTCATTTAAATGTAAAAATTGTTGATATCTATAAAGTACAACAAAATGTATATAAGAATATATATGTAAATAAATATACAAACAGATATACAGAGAGAGAGAGAAACAGAATAAGAGAGAGACAGAAGGGATAATACTTTAACATTAATGAAATGGTAAGGAAATAGAAATATGATCACCCTGACTTAACCAGCATATGCTAAACACAAATCCTAAAGCAATATACCCTTTCTCCTAAGTTTGTAACTTATCTCAAATCATGATCTGTGTAAACACTTGCCTCTTCAAAAAGTTTATTTTGTTGAAATGGAGAGTTGAATCAATCAATCGACAGGTTATCTACTTGGGAACTTAATTAACCAATCAGCAGTGTTAAAACGCATCTCTCAGTTAAAACTTGCTATGACCTGCTGTTATAAGTTGGGATGGACCACCACTGTGGGCTGAGCCAGTGAAAAGGCCCTCAGCAATGCTGTTGAAGGCTTAGTTGGGTAGCCTGTTCCTGTATCATAGAATTTCCCAAGAGACATTTTCTTTCTGAGTAGGTTAATACCTTCTATGAATAGTTACCACAAGGCTATAAAGAAGAAAAATAAGTTATTACTAATGTTGATATTCTTAGTTTAGTCAATATTATAACAATTCTGTTTCCTTTAAGATTTATTATCAATTTCTAGGTTGAGAAGAAATCTTTTGCATTTTAAAAGATTTAACATTAATGAGTGAGTACATACCATACTCATCTTTTTGGGTTTGG
>JAQHUG010000022.1:5663024-5677850 GCA_028555095.1 Dicrostonyx torquatus | reverse complement strand
ATACATATATATAGTATAACAAATATTCTACCTTTTTAAAGGTATTATGTTTATGCAGCTCATTTAAAATGTAATGGATAGTTAAAATATAGACTAATAGTCACTTGCAATAATCAAACTTTTAACTATGTTAGTTAGATTTTCTAGATATACAGAGATATGTTTCTGTCAGGTAGATAATTTTCAACACATACAAAATGTGGCATTTAAAATGTTTAAAGAACTTAGACTTTGTTCAACAGTGAGACACGTTGGGCATCAAAGAGGCTCCTGATGGAATTTGCTAGCTATTTGGCCAAGAAACTACTCTTGACTCTACTGCTAGATGGTATGCTGTATAAAACTGGACATGCAGGGCCCACAAAGAAATCACTGCTAAAGTTGTCAAAAAAAGGTGAGACAGTCTTTCAGGATTCCTGCTTCATGAAAGAGTCTGCCAGACATTCTGCAGGACACAGAAAGTGACTGACAAACTGCCAATACAGGCAAAATTATCTTTCAAATTTCCTGCTTCCTGGAAAAGTCTGATGGAAACGAAGGCTAAGATTGGATGCCCCAATGTTATAGAAGAACTATGGGTGACTGTCCAGGCAGAACTTTGGAAGTTGCTTATAATGCACTTCCTGTTTACTTAGGCAATATTATATCATTCTGGGGTCTTTGATGAAGTTGAAAACAGATGGTAATAGTTATAGTTTTTCTTGATTTTAATAAAAGATAAATTAGATACAAAACTTCAGACTCACAAAGATAGATTATAGAATTTATTTATTTTTTGCTCAATACAAATAGACTAAATAGTTTAACTGTAATTTTTGCTTGATAACTGTTTTTTATATGTAATTTTACTATGTTAAAGTTAAAATCTTCCTTTTTATTTAGACAGAAAAAGGGAGATGATGTGGGGTCTACTTCTGCATATGTGTTTTTTGGTTGATGAATAAATGGCTTAGCAGAGTAAAGCAAGGTAGAAAATCCAAACCGAGGTAAAGAAAGGGAGTAGGTGGAGTTCATAAAGATTCCATAACATTACCAGAAAGCCACAGCTTCCTGGAGATATGCAGTTAATAGAATGGGTTACTTTAAGATGTAAGGATCTAGCTCGAAATAGGCCTAAGCCATTGGCCAAACAGTATTGTAATTAATATTGTGTGATTATTTGGGTCTGGGTGGCAGAGAAATGAAAGTCCAGTCTCTGTTTACACAAGTCTCATAGTATTATTATAGAGTTCATGTATCAGATACAATACTCAATGAAAAATCAAATGCAGCAATACATACACTTGCCGAAATGAACCATGACCTTTGTCTCATCAGATTACACACTCCACTTTTAATTTCTCATTTTAGAAGGCAAAGTTAAAACACAGCACTGTGTTACCTTCCTGGACCACGTCAAAAAGGCAGCATCAGGTTCAAATATTACTTCCGCACAAAGGTGGAACACTCTAGGACAACTTTGGTCTCTCATCTCTCAGCTAGCAATTTCTTCATGGCCCTTATCACCACTGGAGGTTATACTTTGCCTTACTCAGATATTTTCCAGAAAATTTCACTGTGTTTGCTTAGAGATAATTTTGTTCATCTTATCACCTAAAAGACTTATAAAAATGCCTGCCATGTGCCGGGCAGTGGTGGCACACGCCTTTAATCCCAGCACTCGGGAGGCAGAGGCAGGCGGATCTTTGTGAGTTCGAGACCAGCCTGGTCTACAAGAGCTAGTTCCAGGACAGGCTCCAAAGCCAGAGAAACCCTGTCTCGAAAAAAACAAAACAAAACAACAACAAAAAATACTTGCCATCCCAAAATATCTAAAAAACTTTCCCTGAATAAATTTTTCATAGCACATACTGATTGTTTGCTTATCTACATATCAATCAGTTTCCTCATCTAGAATTTTATTTTTAGCATAATAGAATTATTTAAGTATTAAAATCAAAATCTTTATTATCATGTTTAAAATACATGTTATGCTTGGGACTGAGCATGGAGACAAGTTAGTACAATGTTTACATAAAATGTGCGAGGCCCTAGCATCAATATCCAGTACTGCAATAAATAAATAAATAACTGCAGATATTCATTAAGAATTTAAGATGTGCTGGGTACTATGAGCCAACTTCACCCTTTTCTCAGATCCACTTAGCGCATATGCTATCATTATCTATACTTCAAGTGTAATAGACATGATGTCATGGAGATAGTTTTACTTACTATTTTGAAGGTATGTTGGTTCCAAGGGCTTTTATGGTGGAAATGTAGGAATGAGGCATGGACAGATTATGTCATACTGTGAGATCTTATTTCTTAAAGTAACCAGTGTCTTCAAAGGAATGACCTAAGATGTAATAATCACAGTGATGCCTCCCTTGAGAGCAGGAATCAAGTCTCCAAGCTAGGAGACTTTGTTGGGCAATCAAATGAGAACTCAGTGCAACTGTGTCTAAACAACGTATTTTTCTTTTAGGATATTCTTTTAAAAGGTAGATACCCATTTTCCCTTCATCATCTTCTTGATCATTTGGGTGCTGTGTAATCAACCAATTCCTCTCACCATCTTTGTATTCCCTCATCGTATGGAACTGATTTGCTTGCTACCACAATCTGTCTTCCAGGAAGCTGTGCTTCATGCTTTTAAAACCTCATGCAATATTTCAATGCTGCAAAAATAAGGCTGATAAAATTTTAAAACATCACCTACATCAAATCATTTTACAGCAAAGTTGGATCTTTAATTCAGGAATCCTGAGGGAAAAAAAAACAGCATTGTCTTCAGACATGCAATCACTGTCAAAAACAAACATAGAGGTAACAAGCTTAGACCTCAGATGCACATCAGTCTGTCCCTAAAGAATTCTCCTTCCTTCTCTCTCCTCTCCCTCCCTCTCTCTGTTTTCACCCCAGAACCTAAGGGAATAAAAGCACCTGTCTACCCTACTTCACAACCTCTATACTTACATTTCAATTTGGTCTTCCCTCCCACGGCCTCTCAGTTGTAGGTAACATAGCAAAGGCTCTAAAACCTTCAGCTGTCAAGTCCAGACATGTCTTTGTACTTGTATTGACTCACAGTATCATCAGCTGTAGGCAGGAATTGTCTGAAAAAACATTTACTCAGGTTAGATGGCAAGCTCTGCCACTTCCCACTGTGACAGTGGCTACGTTGTTCAACTTTGTTGTGCTTCAGCTCTCTCAGCAGTAAGATTGAGGCAATAGTAAGACATTTACGGGGGCCTTATGGTGCTTAACAGAATAACACAGCCCTTACACCATTACTTGTCAGTATGTGTAAATTATCACTCCTCTTATTTATATTGGTTTCATGTCTGTTTTCTACTAACCATGTGTTGTTAAGAAACACAGTTCAGCAAACCTCTGTACCATCTATTGACTATATGATAGTAAACTCCGTGCTGATTTATATAGTTATCACTTGGGCAAAGAAAGAGAACCCTCCTGGGTTTAACCACATGGAGGATTGTTAACCATGTGCTGGGGTGAGCAGGAGGTTGGGGCCTGTGTTGTTTCTCTTTCTCTTCAGTTAGTCTAGAATGTCTATGTTCTTATGGGACAGCAGGAGCATGAATGACAAGGATATTTGCACAAGGGCCCTCAGCCCAGAACTCACACATCATCAGCACACACAGTCCTCAGGTCACACTGTATAGCAGAGTGAAGCAAAAAAAAAAAGCTACACAAAAGGGTTACGGTCTAGAACTCTGTCACATGGCCCAGTATATAGTGTTTTTCATTGAAAATTCTTTTATTTTGGGAAGTCTGGCACAGAGCAATTTTCTCTTTATGTTGATAAAATTCAAGTTTGCTTTGCCACTCTGTATGGATGTCAGAAAACAATAAAGGGTGCCCTTCCCATGTTAAGTTTCAGATAAATAACAAAAATTAATATAGCAAAAGAATGTCCAAAAACAGCACATGAAGTATGATCAGGTATTGTTGGGGTCCATCCCCAACATAAAGTATCTTTCTGGACCAGTGTAGAGACACGGGAATAGTTAAGACACAGTTCACACAGCAATATCCGAAGGGAGTCTCAGGGTTCATTCAAATCCTCGGGATCACTCACATTTATTCTCAAAACAGCTTTTATCTCCCCAGGTAAACTGAGGGGGATGTTCATTAGCATTCTGTATCTAGGGTAGCAGGACTAAAGTCACATCCTCAGCTCTGTCACTAGCTTGGAATTAACACCTTTGATCAGGTGGTTTTCATAATTACAAAGAAGGAGCAGAACAACATCAGCCTAGCCTGACCTCAGAGATAGCCAGTCTGAAAGTGCTTCTAGCACCTCTGTTGCTATTGTGGCTTGAGATCCTGGCTGCTAATATAATGCAGAAACATGTGACCTGTATAATATTGCCCCACAAGGTATGTAAAATTCAAGTGTAACCAGGCATTAAATAGTTCTTGACGCTAACGGTGGAGCTTCTCACAGTCTGACTTGTCTTCTTATATCCAGTTGTATGACAAATGAATCCAAATGCGTATCTGTGTGACAGCAAACCTTAGCATGCTTTCACCAACAGCTACTTCCTTCTATACATGGAGCCCTTCTTTGTCTCCACCTCCCTACCTTCCCAGACTGTTTGCTATTCACCCATTGGTCCAATAATAAACAGTCAAGCCATAACAATAATTAGTCACTTATGTCTCATCTTATTTACTGGTTATTAAATTATATTTAATCTTGTGTTTAATGTTTTTTTTAAAAGAGGCCATATCTGTCATCACCCATTCTCCCTCCCTGTTTCCATTCCAGCGTCTCATTTCATCATGTTCTTCTAAACTGAAGGATTTTTTAATTCTTTTTCTAATTGTCCTTATTGCACTATACATTTTCTCCTCTTCCTTCCCTTCTTCCCCTCTCCTCTTCTACCATCTCAACTTTAGTTCATATCCTATCATAAGATGATGTTCCTCTTGATTAGAGGACAAAAGTTTAAGCCAGACTGCTTAGATTCTAGTATGAACTGGATGCTGTTCATAGGGTTAATACCCTATGACTCTGGACAATCTATTTTCATCTTAGTTTTTGCCTTCTGCACATTAAAAATAGTAACATTAAAATGTGATTAAGAATAAAGGAACATAAAAACTCCTCTGATACCATGATCTATAAAATACAAATATAAATACATAGGGTATCATTGAGTCCATTTACACACTTTCTTTTTCCACAATCAATCTTACTATAAAATATGCTATTTTTGAATCTTTCATTCTCATTCAATCATGAGCTCCTTCACTGAAGCTTAAATTTGCTCAGCTTTAATGATTCCAAATTGAAATTCATTTCAGACTCACACAGTTAAATGTCTCACTTCCTTTCATCCCCCATGGCTGTGATACTGGTTGGCTGTTAAATTTCATGTTCCCATTTTTGCAAGATTTTCCTTTATGCTGTATTCTCATGTTGAAGTGTTCACTGAAATAGTTTACAAAAAGGATTTAAACAGCTCATATTAAATAGAAAAATTGCTTGCTAGGCATATTGTACAAGTATAATAAAAGTATAATAAACTGTTAGAACCTTATTCCAAAAGTCATACATAGTATATGAAGAGGTCCACTCCCATGCACTATACACCAAGCCTCTTGCATTTTTCTTTCCTTCAAGGCTTAATTTACCAATCTTTTGAGAAATTGATTAATCAATTAATTATGTTTGTTTGCATACACATAACTATAGTGTACACTTGGAGATCAGAGAACAACCCATACGACTACACTCCTTCCACCGTGTAAGTTTCATATTAATGTCATCAGTTTTTGCAGTAAGTACATTTGTCCACTGAATCACTTCAATGATCTTAAGACAAAAATATTCAAAACTTGAGGAAGTGGTTAATGGGAAGATCACCAAGCCACCTGAGCTGCCTCCTTAGTTTACATTCATTTTAGAAGTAATGAATATAAGGAGGAATAGGATATATCAGTTAACATTACTGGTGAAAGGGAACAAATCATTGACACAGAAGAGACTTACTGGGAATAAGGACACACTAGGAGCTTGGGCTGCCACATTTCATGGCAGTCAGAGTTGTCGAGACACCTGTAATGTCATGTAAATCAATGAAACAGCAGGAATATGAGTAGAATATTATTTTTGTCATTACTGCCATTGTTGCTTTTCACTATCATTGAATAGGTTATATTAACGGTAATAACAGACTCTAGGGTCCATGTTCTTTATTGTGGAGACGTCCCTGTGAAGAACTCTATCATTCTCAAGTCAGTTTGGCCATTACCCAACATCAGGTGAGATACTTTACCATAACAATCTAATTCACACACTGAAGATGCTACTAGTGAGAGAAATGCAAGAAACTAATTCATTCTCTTGGATTTCTACAGTGGGAAGTATGATATTCTGCCCTCCTAAATCAAACAGGGCAGAGCTACAGGAGCATCTAAAGATACAGGGAGAAATAAGATCAGGTACCCACAGCTAAGTATGACTGAACCTATCTTTTCTTATGTTGGATGAGGGCCTCCCAGTTAGCTTAGCCCCGAAATAACCAAACAGAAACTATATTAATTAAATCACTGCTTGGCCCATTAGCTCTAGATTCTTATTGGCTAACTCTTACATCTTAATTTAACCCATTTCTATTAATCTATGTATAGCCACATTGCAGTGGCTTACCAGGTAAAATTCCCAGTCTCTGTCCCCGGTGGATCCATGGCATCTCTCTGGATCCTTCCTTCCCCCTCTCAGCATTTAGTTCTGTTCTCCCTGCTTACCTAAGTTCTGCCCTATCAACAGGCCAAGACAGTTTCTTTATTCATCAATGGCAATGAGAGCACACAGAGGGGACTCCCACATCATTCTTGTACACCAAATTCAGTACAGAATACAAATAATATAAATACATACTTGGCTGCCTTAGCTAAGTGATGCGCTAACTATTGAAGGTTATTTGTCCATTTTTACCCCCAAACAGTTGCACCAGTTTACTAAAATGATGAAAATCCCATGAACAAAATCTTCCTCCAGTACTTAGGATAAGGTTTATGTCTGTGGTTGGAAACTAAATACATTTCTCAAGAAATGAGGATCAGATTTCTGTGCATTATTGCTCTCTACTCTAGAATATCAGACACCAGAAAGTGGTAAGGAAATGAGACAGGAGAATAAAGTGAAGGGATTATTTGGACTCAGAAAGGTAGTGTTGAATGAGCCAGGTCACTCAGCAGCACTCAGTAAGAACACCAGTTCCCAGGAGGTGTCATGAAGTCGTGACCTATAGAAGATACATGTGACAGCAGTGTGAGGCAGAAATCCAAAGGAACCATGAGGTCCCCAAACAGCAAACCACATGTACAGCACTTGTGCCGCCAGCTTATAGGTGATCTAAATGTATGAAAGCAAAGATAATCACAGGCTGTCTACCGCCTCTGCTTCTCGGGGGAGCCTTCCAAATCAACAGAGCAGTAAGTGGAGAAAACACAGGACCTGGGGTCAGCTTCCCTTTGTTCAAGTGCAGCTTGTCCACGTCATAGATGTATGACCTTGAAGAAGCCTTTGATTTTAGCAGTCTGCAACATCTGGAAAATGAATGTAATACTGGAGCACAGTATTGTTCCAGTTTGACACAGAGTGGTTGAGCTCAGTAAATGAATACAAGTCCCTGGTATGCAATAAACATAATAAACACAGATGATCCTTACCATTATTTTTGCCAAGTTGAGGGATTTGTCTATCCCAGCTACTTAGTTCAACTGGTTAACCATTTAATGGATGTTGGTTTTGGATAATGGTGAGCAGACAACAGTGTTTACATAAAATATCTTCTTATGCAGAACGTCAGAAGCTTCCATGTGTAATTAGTGAACCAAAACAATCTTTTGAAATGCAGTTGGAGTATTACCTCATGTCCTGGAGTACATTTATGAGAATTTCAATCAGGATCAGATAAAAGCCAAGGCTTTGAGGATGGAAAAATTACCTCTAATAGGCACAAAGGTGATTAAAGGTATACTAAATTAAAACATGTTAATATACAAGAAACCGCCCTTATTGGGACCAGAGAATATTAAAGGGTTCAGGGGGCTCCAGTGATTTTGAGATGTAAAGGCTTTAGGCTTTACCAGCCCCACTTCTGAGGGTTTGTAAATTCTCTGTGCAGAGAGTGTAACCGGTAACACAGCTTTTACTACCCGGCAGAATTCATGCTTCTGTAGACAGGAAGCAAGTGCTGTGACCTTCGTGGGGATGTCACCGTTCTTGTTTTCCTTATTGGGATGAGACTTAGAGAAACCAGGGTAAAAACCCATATTTGCTCACAATCCTGTCCCGGGAGGTATATAGTCTCAGGAATCATTTCAATATCCAAACAAAATACTTTTAAACTGCATTTGTTGAATGAATATCCTCCCCATTCTGTCAGGGTTTGGAATATTCTCAGCCGGGATCGTTAAAGCATGGTACAGATTTTCTCAGACTGTTTTGTTTGGCTATTTAAAATTTGAATCAACTCAGGTAATTTTGTGTTCATAATTCAGATTGACCATTCTTACCCTTCACCCACTTGTATTTCCTATTACCCGTGTCCATATCCCTTCCTTCCAACATCTCTCTCACACATCCATGCCTATGGCTTTTGTTTTGTGATTCTCTGAGTTTAACCAAGGATGACTGTGTGACTTTTGGTTAACAGCTACCTTTTGAGTTTCCCCCACCACAGTGGGTCAGTCAGTGATGGGTATGTTATTGATCCAGAATCTGTGAGCAGCCTATAGTTCAGTGGTGGAATTTAGGGTCCCGTGAGTGTCTCTCCTTTCCACTAGTGTTTATTAGCCGGGCCAGTATAGACAACCACAACTGTGAGCAATGATTACAATGGTTGTATTGGGTCTAGAAGTTAGCATTTTGCCACCCTTCAACCACAGTGAATTTTTACAGTGTTTGTTTTTATTCTATGTTAAGAGTAGTTCCTTACTTTTTTTTCTTTTTTGTTTTTGCTTTTGTTATCATTGCTGATCCAGGTGAAAAACCTATGAAATACCAAGTAATAATATTAAATATTAATATTAAAACCAAAATCCCAAAGTTATAATTAATAACCAATAACAGCATGTGAAGTTACTTTATAACTAATTTTGCTGGGTTTTTTGTTCATTTGTTTGGTTTTTGAGACATGGTTTCTCAGTAACTTCCAAGCCAGTCCTGGAACTAACTCTGTAGCCCAGGTTGGCCTCAGACTCACAAAGATCTGCCTGCCTCTGCCTCCTGAGTTTGGGGATTAAAGGCATGCACCGTCATCACCCAGTTGAATGAAACTAATTCATCAATCTGTGTAAATAATACAATGCATTGATGTTGTACCATGTTCAACAATATTGCTATTTATGTTAAATTTTCTCCTGTATTTTGGATGTATGAAAATTCAATGTGTAGAAAAGCAACAACCCTCCTATTTTCATTTCAAAAATACTTAGATGAAGGAGCAAATCAATCTGAGACGGCTCAGCTTGTGCTGTCTCACCTGGTCTGGCCCTTTGTGTTGTTCTAGTTCTCTGACTTGAAGACTCAGTCTCATTCCACAGTGATTTCCCCCGGCAGTCATGCCTCTGACGTCATTTCCTAAACTTTGCTAAGTTCTTACCTATTTTTCCATTCATAATTTGCACACAGTATTGTTTTCCTCTATGTATTTTTGTTTTGGATCTAGTTATTGTAGTTTCAATAAAGGGTGATTTCTGAAATCCCTGCTTCTGAGTATTTTATTGGGTCTCCTAAATTACCAGTGATTTCTGTGTTGTTTTTACTAAGATATGGTGTTTGCGTAGACACTTGATTGTAATGGCTGAGCACATTTGTTTTCCCTAAAGAACAATTAGATAGTCTTTGTACCTCTTGACAGAAACATACCTCTTCCTTCATTTTAGAAACATCAGCAAGCTGTCTAATGTCATTAGTGGTAACTTTATCTTTGGCTTCTCACTTGTTACCATCTATTCTGGAGAACAGCACAGTGAAGACATCACAACTCACTCACATACCACATGTCACACTTAGTTTCTGTGGTTGATCAAGCTCACACTCTACCTCTATAAAATGTGTGAACTGAACAAGCTCTGTGTCCAAGACACTTTTCATGCAGTGGCCCTGCTCTTACTGTCACTGCTGAGAGCTCTTTCTAAATATTTACATTATATTTAAGAATTTAACTCCTATTAGATAAGACAAGTGGCTGATAACCTTTAGTAATTCTATATCTTTATTTTCTTAACCTATTGCTGCTGTCTATGGCCGATTTTTTTAACAGAGTATTTTATTATTAGGACTGCCTGTCAATAGTATTTATATAGCTAACTGGTAGGTGAATTATAAAACAATAAAAAAATGCTCCAACATTATAACAAATATGATGCCTCCATGATCATGTAAAACTCAGAACCTTAAATACCCAATATTCTTATATACCCAATATTTGTTTTTCTGGGTCTAGGTTACCTCACTACTCAGGATACATTTTTCTAGTTCCATACACTTGTCCACAAATTTCATGATGTTATTTTTTTAAAAACTGGGTAATAGTTCATTGTGTAAATGTACCACATTTTCTTTATGTATTCATCAGTTGAGGGACATCTGAATTGTTCCCAGTTTCTTTCTGGCTGTTGTGAGTAATGACTACTGCTGCTGTGAACATAGTTGAGCAAGTATCCTTGCAGTAGGACGGAGCGCCCCTTGGGTATATGCCCAAGAATGCTATAGCTGGGTCTTAAAGAAGATTGATTTGCAGGTTTTCTGAGGAACTGCTATATTGATTTCTGTAGCGGCTTTTCAAGGTGGCGCTCACGCCAGCAGTGGAGGAGTGCTCCCCTTACTCCACATCCTCACCAGCATGAGCTGTCATTGCTTTTATTGATCTTGGCTATTCTGACAGGTGTAAGACGGAACTTCAAAGTAATTTTTGATCTGCATTTCCCTGACGGCTAAGGATGTTGGACAATTCTCTAAGTGTTTCTCAGCCATTCGCAATTCCTCTATTGAGAATTCTGTTTATCTGTACCCCATTTTTAAAACAGAATTATTTCATTTTGAAATCAAGTTTCTTGAGTTCTTTCTGTATTTTGGCCTCTGTTGGATGTGGAGTTCATAATACTCTTATCCCGTTCTGTAGGCTGCTGAGTTGTGCCTTTTGCCTTACAGAAACTTTCATGAGATTCCGTTTATCAATGGTTGATCTTAGTATCTGGTGATAAGCGTTTTGCTTAGAAAGTTGTCTCCTCTGCCGATGTGTTCAGGGCTATACCATACCATACTTTCTCATATCAGATTAAGTGTGTTATAGATCAGGTTTTATATTGAGGTCTTTGATTCTCTTGGACTTGAGTTTTGTGCATGGTGATAAATATGGGTCTTTTTGCATTCTTCTGGGAGTAGGTTTGTCTCTGAGTCTGCCTGCTCTTAGGACTCTTTTCCTAATATTGGGTTACCCCTTTCCAGCCTAGATAGGAGGCCTCTTGCTTTGTTTGGTTGTATCTTGTTTTGTCATGTTTGACTGTTGTCTCTGGAGGCCTGCTCTTTACTGAAGATAAATGGAGGGTGTGGACCTGGGGAAGAGGAGAGGTAGTGGTGATACACTGCATGAGAAAAGAACATAGTCTCCAATTAAAAACAGAATTATTTTCTTTAGTAAACTCATCTTTGTTACTAAAATTAAAAACAAGTAAACATATTCATTTTGATTTTGGAGTTATAATTGAGCATATCCCGACTTAAGCACCTAGAATCTGAATAAACCTTAAAATCATCAACTTTAATTTTTAAAAATCCCATTTTTCATTGCCACTATATATAATCCAGGTCACTGCCATAGGTTTTTGTCCAAATTTATGTTAGTTCTATACACTTCGTTAAACACTCTTCCACCTCAAACAAAAATCTTCTAGCTTGCATGCCTTCCTCGCTAAACATTTCTTATACTGTGGCCTCTAATTGGCAAAGGATGACAGAGGAGGGTACACATCTACGAAGCGTCTCTCTCTCTCTCTCAGGAAATTACACAGAAGTGCTGAGTGCTACGAGTATCTTTCATCGCTAATTCCATCCAGGCACCTGTGCATGCACAAATGATATGGGCGCTTATGCATGAACTTATCTTTTTCTAAATGTAAAGAATGCCCTTGTGTGGTAATTTGAATAGGCATGAGGCATTGTTGGAGTAGGTGTGGCCCATAGGGAGAGGCAAAATTAGGAGATGTGGCCTTGTTGGAGTAGGTGTGGCCTTATTGGAGGAAGCTTGTCATTGTGAGGGTGGGCTTTGAGGTCTCACATAAACCCAAGCCATATATGTGTGATACCTGTTGCCTGTGGATAAAGATGAATAACTCTCAACACCTTCTCCAGCATCATGTCTGCCTGCATGCTGTCATGCTTGTTACAATGATAATAATGGACTAGATTAAAGCTTTTCATTTATAACAGTTGCTGTGGTCATGTTGTCTCTTCACAGCAATTGAAACCCTAACTAGGACACATTGAAAGGCACTTAGAGAATGGTTGTCCGTTTTTGTTTGCAGTAGCACTGAAAGGAATAATTATTTTAGAAGACAATATTGCAGCTTGTGCAATTTTAGATAACCTGACCTAAGAGAAAATTGCTCCTTATAAGAGACTATCAAGCATTAAATTTGACTGTTCATTGTACTCATTGGCTTTTGCCACAGAAACCTTGCAAACAGTTTCAGACATACACTTTCCTTTGTGGACCACCGTGCTTCCAAAGGAGGACAGCCGAGTCAGACTGAGAACAGCAGGGAAAAAATAGGAGAAATATTTTGCTAAATTGCTTTCTCTTTTGTGGCACGTTGTTCCCATATAGGGAGCTCTATAGTTTGCCATGTACATCTGATTACTTACTGGGAGTTCATAGCCAGATTTATCATTTTCTGGAGTGAAGAATGCAGTACCTGGCAAATCAAGCGAAGACTTGTTCTTTCTAACAACACTCAGAAACTTCAAAGTGCCAAGGCCAGGGCTGTGGAATGTCTCGGCGTTCTTAGACGTGGGCCACTTTTGTATCATTGAGTCACTTCTTATTTGATATGAGAACTTTGTTGCTTTCTGGTCCTATTTTGAGTGGAAGGTATCAAGATTTTGTCAGTGACTTCACAAACTCTTGGCCTACAACAGAAAAGCACTATGGAGGAAGCTACAGTTTCGCAGACCCTCGGAAACATGACTAAAGATAAGCAAGGCTGTTAGGTCCTCTCCAGCCGTACCCTTAGGAAAGCAAGTGTTCCACACATCCGAACACCTACAACCATTGTTTACACACTTCCTAGGCTGAGGCAACCCTGATGACCTCACACAAATCTCAAAAGCAGAATTCTCTTCTAGGTAGGGATATTGGCTCTGAATCCAAAAGTTTAAACAAGATTCCAAAGTGAGTTAGTGGTAAGATTTCAGTCTTGATTTCAAGTCTTTGAAACTCTTCTTGTTGTAGACAGCAGGCAAGCATCACCTGTGAGGCTGGGTTTATGCTGTGAGCTGAGAGGGGTGGCAGAGGGGTCATGAAGATGGAATGCAAGTTGACTGAAGCCCGCAAGACTTACAGAATCCACAATAACTACAAACTGTGGGTATCACATACACGTAAAAAGCATAAGTCCTCCTATCAACTGTGATTTCTGTTTACTATTTCTTTCAGTGTATCTAGCAATTAGAAGTTCGTGGTTGTGACTATTTAACAAGACTCCGAATTTTAAATAGGAAATGAACATACGGATCAATCTTTAGAGGAAAACTGTTGTGTTCATGACTACAGCAGAGAGCAAAGACAATACATTTGGGCAAAAATAACAACTATTTTTCTATAATAAATGAAATAAAATAATAAATAATAATAAATAAATAAAATAAATAAAATAAAATAAAATAATAAATAATAATAAATAAATAAAATAAAATAAAATAAAATGAAAGCTATTCATTTTCTACCATCCACCTTTTATGTATCTCTCTCTCTCTATTTCTCTCTCTCTCTCTCTCTCTCTCTCTGTGTGTGTGTGTGTGTGTGTGTGTGTGTGTGTGTGTGTTTGGGAGTAAGGTTTGCTGGACAATATTCTTTCTGGGGAAAGAATTGTGGGGATGGATCATTTCTCCCCTTCCACCATATGTATCTCCAGTACTGAAATCAGGTCATTAGCCTGGGCAGCAAGCGTTCTATCTGATGAACCATTGTGCTGGTCCTCTTGCATCCTTTTGGGTCCCTATTCCTCTCCTGGAATGTTACCACTCCTCAAATCCCATCTGAAACCCTTTAAATAACGTGAATTTGGTAATAATGTCTCAGAGAGAATAAAGCATTTCAATGAAGGTAGACTGTGTGTTAGGGAATAGAACATTTTTAAAGGTTATTCAGAAGAAATGTATTTCCAAAAGTAAGGGGTAAATGGCGTTCACATAATGTCTTTCCTGATGTCTGGTATTATCTAATATATACAAGCCAAACTATCTCAGTGCTAAAAGAACATGGGCACACTAAAGGAAGGCAAAATATTTAGGACAGGTAGGCAACTTACAAACTGCTAAAGAAAGCATTACTTGAATTTATAAATAGTCATAAATATGGTAAAAGATAGATAATGTCTTTTCAATTCAAGTGTTTATAAATTCTAAGCAGAGCTGTGTTACATAAACTGTTTTGTTTTCTATGAGGTTCAGTGTGGTTGGATTTATATTGAGGTCTTTAATCCATTTACACTTAAGTTTTGTGCATGGTGATAGATAAGGATCGATTTTCATTCTCCTACAGGTCGACATCCAATTGTGCCAGCACCATTTGTTAAAGA
>JAQHUG010000022.1:5615840-5649822 GCA_028555095.1 Dicrostonyx torquatus | reverse complement strand
TTTATTCATTTATTTATTCACTCTATGTGTTTTAAACATCGTGTATCTTGATCCCATTTATTTCCCATCCCTCGCATCCTCCTTCTGTCCCGCTAACACCCCCCTCCAAAAAAATTCAAGAGAAAAAAAAAGATGAAATGATTTCATATAAAGAAGAAGAGAATTTTTTAAAAAAATATATCGTCATGGAAGCTGCAGTGTGACTCAACAAGTCTCACCATATACCCTTTGTCCATACATTTCTATTTGCAAGTGTTCATTCTAAAGAGTTTTTGGTCTGTTTTGAGGCCCCTGATCTTCACTACACATTTGATGTTGGTCCCCACTAGGACTCTTCCTGTGCATCCACTGCTGACCTTTGTTTGTGGAGATCCTGAAGCTTTGACTCCGCAGATCAAGTCCCTCCACTTGCTCCAACACATCATAGATAGGGTGGATATTGGAGCAGATCAACTCATACCCCTATGTCTCAGCCTGAACTAATTGTCTTTCCCTTAATATATCAATGCATAATATTAGTCAAGGTTCTCCATTTAACACTTATTTAATCCCCCATAGCTATAACTCTATCTATCATATATCTATGTATCTAAGTACCCATCTTCTAAGTATCTATCATCCATCTATCTATATGCACATGTATAGATCTAGATATTTGATATCAGGAATGAACTCACACAACTAGAAAAGCTGAAAAGTCCCTTGGTCTTCTGTCTGGCATCACAGAAAAGCATGTGACATTCTTGAAGTCTAAGCTGAGTCTGAACACCTAAAAACTAGGGGATCCCAAAGTATAAACCAAGTAGAAGAGAGAAGACATATACAACTGATCAGGTTAGCAGGCAGGCACAAAGCGAAGTGAATTCCTTATCCCCCCCCTTTTTGCCTCTTTTTAGACCCCAGAAGATTGGAGGATTCCTCTCTTCCTTGTCTTTACTTGACTCTACAGATTCACATAATTGTCTCATGCAGAGGAATTCCCATAGGCACATCTAGAAAAGATATTTAACCACATATGTGAGCATTCCCCATACAGAAAAGCAGACATAAAACTACTGCAATCATTCTAATTAAAATTATAGTTTATCTGTGATATGAATGTTATCTGTGTATCAACTATATTATCCCATTTCATATTTTAAATTGCACTTTGGTAAGAACTGAAAATGTTCATAGAAATCAGCTTTAATAGATTTTAATGAGATTTAAATATATTAATGATATTTAAATCTATTTAGATTTAATTGATTTTTAATGAGACACTAAGAATCTTAAAAGCCAATGGCAATGGCTATGATGCTTAGAAGGAAAAACAAAGTTTATGATCAATTCCATAACATTTAGTCATGTTCTCAAAATACCTTAAGTCTTGGTTGTGTACAGAAATTTCTTGTAACTCCTAGGGGAGAGTTAAATTGTCTATGAACTAGTACCTGGTCTTAGTAGTCTTGATTCTTAAAAGAACAACGAGAACCCAATTTGTCTGCCTATCACTCCTAGGTCTATAATAACTGGTGGGCATGTCCACAACAGAAAGAATTTTAGAACAGAGAGGAGAATAACAAAATACCATTACTTTTCTCTAGTTGTAGCACCATCAGCAAATAAGTATAACTATTCTTTGCCAAGTAAACATCTTTTGTTATTTTAGCTTTGTGTGTACAAAATTTCTTGTATCACTGTAATTTAGATTCCTCATTTATAAGCATAGTGATGTTATGTTAAATTCCTAATATTCTGTTCTCATCTTCAATGGGGGTTGATTTCAATATATATGCATCCACAATATTCATTCCTAGGACATAGATGCTAAGCCATGGCTCTTCAACTATGAGAAACATTGCCTAGACCCGTGGTTCTCAGCCTTCCTAATGCTGTGACCCTTTAATTAGTTCTTCCTACTGTGATGACCACCAACAATAAAGTTATTTTGATTACTGTATCATAACTGTAATTTTGCTACTGTTATGAATTATAATGTAAATATCTGTGTTGGTCTTAGGAGACCCCCGTGAGAAGACTGTTCAATTATCAAAGGGGTCGAAATCCATAGACTGAGAGCCATTGACCTAGAGATAATTTTAGAAAAATTCAGGACATTTTTGGTTGTCACAACTGGACATTGTTACTGCCATCTAGAGGAAGAGGTTACCTTACATCTTCATATCAGACACAGAACACTCAAATTCTAACATCTCTAAGTCTTACCACCTCTTAGGAGAACATGAGGGATGGAATACAGGGAGGTAGGGCCCAGAAGAAGGGGGAAGGTCAAACTGGGGCTGGTATGTAAAATGAAAAAACTTAATTTAAAAAGAAGTATTCAATGCAAATATGAATAGAGACAAAACGCAAGGAATGGAAAAACAGCAGATGTTTTGTTAAATGGCAAGAACACATCTATAAAAGGCAAGATATGGAAAAATGAGGGTGAGACAAAATAAAGGTCACAAAAGAACAAAATACACATGAAAAACGTGTTGGCCAGAAGCAGCAAATCAGCCCAGATTCTTAGATAGCATCCTCTGTTCTAGCGTGCCTCATAACGCAGCTTGGTTTCCCCAATGCTTCACTGGAGAATACAGAGGAATCACTGGCACAAAAAGTCCGCTGTTTGAATATGTACAGATATTTTACGAGAAACTTACAAATTCCACTGAGTACTAGTCAAACAATGCTGAAAATCTCTTATAAATTTCACGTTAGGATCTAAGCTTTTAAAAAAAATCTATGAAAATAAATTTTAGAAAGTAATAGGAAGATTATTAGTTAAGAGTTTCATTTGCTCTTGTTTCTGGTCTTTTGCAGCCATGTAGATTTTACATTTATGACATAATCTCTAAGAAACCAGGTGTTCTAGGAAATGAACACTGATGGTTAATTTTACATGCCAATTTGGCTCAGTTGTGGTGCTTTTCTGTTTTGTTGAAAGAAAAGTTAACTATTCAGTAATTCTTAGTCCTCTCTCACATTCAATTACATAATTGGAATTTCATTCAATGAGTCCTATACATGGTTTAATATAATGGTTGATTTTTATCAAACAAATTCTGCTTAAGGTAACTCATGGAAAATCATATATCATTGTTTATCATTTCATCATCGTTTATCAGTGATTCTTTTCTTTACTGAAAAACAGAACAAACATTTATTATGAACATAATGAAATGGTAATCGTATTTCCCACTTTAGGTAGTGTTATTGGTAAACAAGTCACCAGTTAATTAGTGGATGTATTTACCTCTCTGTCTGTATAGGTCATGCTGTTTTCTCTTCCTAGTGAATTAACTTGGCAGTAACAATAAGACAAACCTGTGTTTTTGTTGTTAATGTGGGTCTCCTTAGACGGCCAACTGGCCAAGAACGTTTTAGAGGGTTTATTTCTCTCCTCTACAAATCTAGGCATTGTGGTGTATATTTATAATTTCAGCTACTCAGGCAGCTATGGCAGGAGAATTTCAAGTTTGAAGTTACTCACTGCAAATTTTCAAGGCCTTATTCAAAGTAAAATTATTTTAAAACTTAACAGTATCTTACTTATATGCCAATGGCTAGCACATGCAACAAACTGGCTTCAGTCTCTAGCACTCTTTCTTCCTATTAAAGGGATCTTTGTTCTAACCCTCTTTCCTTCCCCTTGACCCTCTTGAGTTTAGACATACCTCCCAGATACCTTGCCATTTCTCTCACTGGTACTTTTCAATAGCAAACCCCTTCCTGTCTATCCCTCTGTGTCAGCTGTTCTTCAATGGACTTGAAGTAGTGTGACACACCAGTAAAGTTCTTTTGATTTAAATGAAGTAATTAACTAACTAAATAACTAACGCTTTCTGCGTTTAATGAGTTTACATGACATCCTTGCCTCTTTGTAAAGTCCTTCTTAGTGTTTTTTTATGAATTTTATGCTTTTATCCCCATTATTGACTTGTCACATGATGTTAAGCTAGAATTGTACTTATTTTCTATAATTTTTTAATAATTTGTTATTTTATGTGCATTGGTGTTTTCCCTGCAGGTATGATCATGTGAGGGAGCCAGATCTCCTAGAATGGAGTTGCAGATAGTTGTGAGCTGCCTTGTGAGTGCTGAGAATTGAACCTTGAGCCTCTGGAAGAACAGACAGTACTCTTAACCTCTTGAAAGAAGAGAATCCATATCTTTGTTCATCGCAGTGTTTGGTGTATAATATGAACTCAGGAATTGTTTTCTATTGAATGCCCTACTGAAACAAAATGTCTGAAGCAATTGCATGGACAAATGGGTCCATGAGGGGATATAAGACTTTCAAGATAAGAAAGAAGACATGAGATAAGACACATTTAAGAATTTTTTCCAATGTTTCCGCTTTTCTATCAAAAACAATGTTGATAAAGCAGAGAGAAAGAAATCTGAAAATAGTTAAAGTATCAGATGCATTGAATAAACATGTCATTTATAAAACAAAAACAAACTGGAATGCCAAGATTCATGCTAGAGATGTAAGTTTATTTAAAATAAACTTGAATGGAGAAAATGATGAGGCAAGAAATTTAGAAGGATGGATGGTAAAAGAAGTGATCCAAGAATTTACACAATATTTTAATTTACCAAATAATTTAATGCCAGCTCTCTCTTGCAGTAGATTTGTAAGGTCAAAAGTCCAAGTTATTCTTTCCTCAGAAATCGTTTTTTCCAGGTAGATTATGATGCTAAGTTCTAAGTTCTAGACAACTCATCAATGAGTCCTAGATGTTGGAGGAGAAGCTGGAATTCCATAAGGTGCAGAAACCTTCCCTGAGACAACGGGAATGTTCAGAAACCTGATCCGCAGAAGCGAGAGCTAAAGCCTGGCTGGTAATAAGATGACTGAACACTCTTGGTGGAAAAGTAACCTGGGCGGTAGAAACCGGACCCGCAGCCGTGAGAGCGATTGCCACAGCTTCCATACCCAAAAGATCCAAAACCGGAATTGCCATATCCAAAAGATCCAGCAAAGCCTCCTTGGCAGGGGCTGGAGAAGTACTGCTTGGGCCGGAAGCAGGATGTCTGGAAGTAGCTGGTCCCAGCACATGGTGAGTGGTCTTCAAGAGGCTCCTCGAAGGTTTCCTGCTGTCCGTAGAAAGAGGAGCCCAGCTGGAGGTTCTTTGGAGAATAGACTACATTGCTGCTGGGGTAGAAGGAGCCATAGGTGGAGAACGGCTGCCTCAAGAAACCTCCACAAGACTGTGTGGAGTAGTTCCCAGAGTTGCAAACATAGGCCATGCTGTCAGGAGTTCTGGTTTCAGTTGAGTGGCAGTGATGAATCTGCGTCTGTAAGTGCCAACATCTAACACGGGTCCTTATATACCAGAGAGATGGGTGTAGCAGTCTGTATTCATCTGAATGAGAATGCCTAATTAGACTCCAGTAAAAACTGAAACACTTTAACCTTCAAAGGACGTTTTATGAATGTGCACTTCTAAATGAAGGAATTCCATTAGTTTTCAAAGCAATTATTCATGAAGCAAAAATACTATTCCTCAAATCTACAGTAAGTCGAATGAAAGCCGACATTAGGGAGTATCTAAGATACATGCTCAAGATGTGTTCAGAAGGATGATGCAGCAATGGTCCTGGAAGGCTCAGCACTCTGACAACGTTTCTATGTTTGTATGCTAGAAAGAGAATTGTGACACTCCAAGCTTAGAAACTTGGTGAATAAAAAAACAAAAAAGGTAAATCCCCATTTTATATTTCTTTCTCCAAGTGTTGTGAACATTATGAAAAAAACAATATAATACTAATCCTCAGGAGGAAAGAGATTCAAGGTCAATGTTGTTTATAACACTCTTTTTCAACTTGTGTTTGTGCACATAATTATAGAAGGTTGAGAAGACCTATATAAAGAAGTATGCTTGAGTGCTTAGATCAATATATTTTAAAATGTTTGTCAGAATCAGAATCCCTTTGTTTTCTTGCCTTTCTTCTCTTCTCTTGCTTTCTTCTTCCCCCTTTTCTGTTCTTTCCTTCTGGGTAACACGTTTAGAGCCTCATGTAAGCTCTGTAGAATATGCTGTCAACCCTTTAAATTTTCATAAAAGTTAGAATCCAGTGTCCCCTACCTTCACTGCTTCATGATGGAAGTCATCAATAAGCTTAACAAACTTGATGATCAAAATACCCTCATCTTCCTAGACTTCATCTTTCCCCTCTTGGTGGTATTGGTGTCACTGGCAACAACGTAGCAAGCCCTAAGCATTTCACGGCCATAAAGTTTTTCTTTCAGACGATGGGGTTTTTATTGAAAAACGCTTTTTAAAGATTAAGAAATGCGGCCGGGAGGTGGTGGCGCACGCCTTTAATCCCAGCACTCGAGAGGCAGAGGCAGGCGGATCTTTGTGAGTTCAAGACCAGCCTGGTCTACAAGAGTTAGTTCCAGTGCAGGCTCCAAAGCCACAGAGAAACCATGTCTTGAAAAACCAAAAAAAAAAAAAAAAAAAAAAAGAAATGCGGAGAGTTTCTGTCACATGCAGATGTTACAGACGGATTAAGAATCTGAAGAATTCACGGTTATACAAAAGACCCTTGTTATATTGAAATGTGGATGGGAAAGGGTATCAAAAGGTCTGAGAATGTGAACTGTAGAAGAAATGACTTTGGAATTGCTAATGTTGTGTATCTATCAATTAGCTTATATATCCCTCCTAGAAAACTAAGCTTTGGGGTTTTTCTATATGTTTCCATTAGGTGTGTCATAATTAACAGCACAGATGGTACATTGGTACAGGAATAAAAAATAACCTTGTGAAAATGGAGGAACTTTGTATACCATTCAGCCTCAATATAGATTATTTTATATACTGAAAATGAGTCGAGACTAATTTTATGAAAAATTATGATTACTTGGTCTATTTTTTTAAGGACAAATCCAAAATGTGCTGCTTTTGTAGATGAAGAAACTTCTATTCTGAGAGTTCTGGGAATACTGAGTCAGGTTGTTATAACTAGAATTCCAATCTGATTAAAAAAAATAACTGGGGACAATTGGGAAAATCTCTCCCAAAGTCTAGATTTTATGAGTCTGTACATTAAGCTAACAAAACAAAAAAGAAAGAGAGGAAGAAGAAGAAGGAGGAGGAGATAATGAAGGAAAGCAAATGATGCTCTTTGATCCAAATAAACATCACTATTGTTCAGAACTTGAAGGAAGTGTCCTACAGTATGAAGCAAATCAAACAGCACCTACGGCACACCAGTCCAGCCATCTATGCCTTCTCCTCCTCCCCCTCCAGGCATCAGTCTTCATTAGACTCCACATTGAGGTGGAACACAAGCCATGGAAATTGAGGCAATATGACCCTCACACTGGACAGTTTGCAATACTTGTCAGAAGCGCCTGAGAACAATTTAAGTCAAAGTAATATATGCTGCCTTCGGGGTGAAGGGTGCATCGCCTGGCTATGGTTCCTTTGGCCTGACACCTCAAGGCAATTGCTTTATAAGCTTCCTGAGAATGAGCACCTTTAGCAGGGTATTGGGACTGTTTTCAGTGGGAATTGATGACCATGATTAGAGATAGAAATATATTGAACATTCAAGCTTTGCTTCTTTTAATATATCTTATCCTCTTAGGTGAATAACCTTTAGCATTCAATCTAGCCCAAAGCATAAAATGTACAGCTAAAAGCACAGTTAACCACTTGCAACCTACCCCATACCCACCCACTCACCCATACACATACACAGATAAAAGTTAAGACTGGCATTTAATATATGGAATCTATTCATAGACAGACGCATGAGAAAAAGGGATCTCTCTATATTTCAGTAAAGCCATTCAAGCTGAGGTCTGATTTTTAAAATGTCCTCATACGTCTTGCACATCCGCATTTGGATGACTCTTCATCACAGAAGCTTGCCATTTTGCGGCAGCAATCAGTGTGTGTTTCTGTTTCAAAGAAATGACTATGAGTGGATCAGGGCACAACATTGCTAGCCAGATGGCAACAATTTTGGACAGATTGTGCAACGGGTATCAATTATTTTTAATTAAGCTAGCTTCCCTCAGCCCATACAGTCTACCTCTAAAGCAGATTTCTGAGTGATGTACAGGGTGACCTTTTACTGATGGAAGATGATTAATAGCTTTGAAGATTGAGCACTATTACCTGAATTCCAGGGCCGCAGACATCACTGCTCCGTCCAGTTGTGAAACCACACGAAAAGTAAATATGCATGACTGTGATGGTATTTTCAATTCAATCAAAGCCACAGGTGTCTTGTGTTCATGCGCCATGGGGATGACACACTCAAGGACGGGGTATATAAATGCTGTGTGTCCAAGCAGGATCATTCAAACTCTGAACGTTCTCTTCAGAGACTTCTCTCCTTTCAGCATGTCCTGCCAAAGCTGCTCGGGAAACTTCTCCTCCCAGTCCTTTGGGGGCCACCTGCAATACCCAGTCTCTTCTTGTGGTTCCGCCCACCCCAACAATGTCTTCTACACCACTGAACTCCAAACTCCCATCACCCACCAGCTGGGCTCCTCTCTCCAGAGTGGGTGTCAGGAATCCTTCTGTGAGCCCAGGAACTGCCGGACATCTTTTGTGATCTCCAGTCCCTGCCAGAGGCCTGGCTGCCACCAGAGGATTCCAGTGTCCTACAGACCCTGCCAGTCAAGTTTCTCAGGATCACTGGGCTTTGGTTCCAGGGGCTTCCAGTCTTTCGGTTGTGGCTACCCTACCCTGGGCTTTGGATCCCGTGGTTTCTCATCCCAAAATTGTGGGTCCAGCTTTTACCGCCCAACCTGCTTCTCTACAAAAAGCTGCCAGTCTGTTTCTTACCAGCCCGCCTGTGGCAATGGCTTCTTCTGATTTCACACTCGGAAAACTAGAAATGTAAAAGGTGCCTCTCACCTACTGTGTTAAGAGTTACACTGTCTTTTGATCTTCTGTGTATGCTAGGAACTTGACTTCTACCCACTCTCAAGAATCCCTGTACTCAAAACAAGTATTTCATTGGAGAAAGATGCTAACAGGTTTCCTTATCAATATATAGACATGTAAAATCAAACATAGTTCTTTCCTCAACGTATCTCTTAGTAATTTCTCAGGCCGCAAATGCCTTAACTTTTATGAAGGGGAAAGATGTAAGTTTAAATAAAAATATGCGATCGGACAGCTGTGTATCTTGTGAATAGCATTATTACTTGCATCTTCTTGTCATCAAAACTATATAAAATAACTCCTTAAGTTTTTCTGTATCTTGCACTTACAATTTTTAATTTTAAAAAGGAATATCACCGTATTGTATTTGTAGAATATTTTTTTCAATTTTTGTTTTCTCCATCTGTTAAAACTTTCACACAGTGAAATGAAGAAAACATATCATTAGGATGGAAGACTGACTTTCTGCTACATAGGGAATTATAAATCAGTATTTTGTACAAAATATTTGTATTTTGGAGGGAATATTAAATAGACTGTGCAATATAGTATTGGAAGAGATTATTCTTTTTTTCTTTTTTATTGTTAAAAGAAAAATTTACATTTACTCCCCTTGTTCCCGGCCCTCCCGCTCCCCCACTAACCCACCACCCTCCCCCTGCTTCCTTAAGATGGTGCAGGATACCCTGTCCTATGGGAAGCCCAAGGCCCTCCCCCCTCCATCTCGGTCTAGGAAGATGTGCATCCATATAGAATAAGTTCCCAAAAAGCCAATACATGCAGAAGATCTAGGTCCTAGTGCCATTATCATTGGCTTCTCAGTCAGTCCACACTGGCAGTCACATTCATAGGGTCCAGTTAGGTCATATGCTCATTCAGTCTTGGTCCAGCTGGATTCGATGAGCTCCCAATAGATCGAGCACACTGTCTCTGTTGGTGGACTGAGCTACCAAGGTCCAGTAGAAGAGCAGAAGGAGGGAGAAGATGAGCAAGGAAGTCAGGACCGTGAGGGACTGGCCCACCATAAGAGATTATTCTTATAAAAATTCTAAAATATAAGCAAAATTGCAGGTAGATAAGAAGTTACATGATCATGAGTTCGGTGGAAAATGTCCAGTCACCCCACTTTGACTGCCAGAAAAAAAATTCTGAATGAAATCACTAACACACACAATAATCTCTAACAAGTATAACGAACATTGTTTATATATTAGTTATATATTTTGGGATGAACCAGTTTGGCTTTGTGTTTCTGGGATTTGATGAAAACCTTTTTAAAAAGCTATTAAAACCCATGAAAATAATCTTTTGTTGCAGGATTTGACCTGGCATAGAAGTGGGAAATCACATTTGAAAAATGGACTATGTGCAAAGATTGCATAACTTAATTCCAGAAATCACTATGAAAGGTGGAGATGATTCAGTCCCCAGGCTCACCAGATGCTGGTTTTATTCTAGTTTTGTCTCAGCATTCAGTATCATTTGCTAATTGTCTCACAGTTTTCCCTTTCCTGATAATCAGCGGTAACTTCATCAGCATGCATAAGGGCTGGTCTAGCCAGCCAGTAGTTTATTTTTGCTATGTATCATCTAGTGGGGTTCAATACTGGTGTAAAATTAACTATTTTTGTGAGACTTAGAATCCAAGAAATCTTCATTTTAAAAACATTCTTCTAAAAAGAGAGACCACTTTTCATTCAAAGATGGCATGCACAAGGATCATGGTGAGATAAATTATTGTTATTATAATATACAGGACAGTATGCTCATTTACAAAGAAGACCTACATGGCCTTGGTTCTTCTTGTTCTTTTCCAGGGTTTATTATGAGCAGGTCCAAGTCCAGCAAGACGCAGTAATACCCATTACCAACCAGTAGGTGGAGGTAGTGGGGAAAGTTAGGTGTACATGAAGTACAGGCATGATTTTATACTGTACCAGAACGCGTAAAGAGTAATCTAAACCTTCAAGCTACTGTAGTATGAGCATGCTTCATATCCTTAAATACAAAACTACATATTTTATTATTTGGAACAGTATCTAGAACTTGAAACTTTGAAAAGTAATTCTTTTCAAAAGCAATTAGTTAAAAATGTATTTTTTTAATGTAAAGAGAGTTATATTTATATTACCAGAAGAGGTTTCTTATGAGCATACAACTTGCATAATAATTGGATGGCATCCACATGATGGTACTTACCATCACTGGAAAGTTTAACATGTAATTTTATTGAAGACACATAACGTATGTGTCAAATGGATTAGAATAATGGGCCTGGAGAGATGCCGCAGGGCTTAACAGAAAGTGCTACTCCTTCATATTCTAGACCAGTTCCCACATCTGGAGACTCATAATTGCCTGTATCTCCAGCTCCAGGGCCGTCAGACCCTTCTGAATGTGTCTGCCGTCATGGGCACATAGCTATAAACAGAGCCTATATATATATGTGTGTGTGTGTGTGTGTGTGTGTGTGTGTGATAAATATTTATTTATAATTATATAAATATATAATTGTATGTATAATTATACATACAATTTAATTGTTTTAAATGAATGTTTATTTAAACATTTGAATTTTTATTTTTTAAATAAATATTTCAAAAGAATAGCAATTAAATAAGAAGGCTGATTTGAACAGAATGTGCCAAACCTGCATAAACCAATTCCAGAAGAAATTAAGGCATGGAGAAGAGGTGTAGACACAGTTTTACCCCAGACATGCAATGATTGCCAGTTGTTAGCTGATGGACAAAGAAGGGTTGATTTATTTACTTATTTTTTTAAGGACTGTAGCCCCTGGTCAGTTGAGCATACCTCAATGGTAAGATCAAAGATTTGGGAAGCACGATTTGCTCAGGGGCATTTTTTAAGGACATAAGGTGGGTGGATAGAGAAGGAGGTTGGATTTGGGGATAGTTGGGGAATGGATATGATCAAATAAAACTTTGGAGGAAACTCAGTCTGAAGGAACTAATTAAGAGATGGTGATTGCTCAATTTGGGGAGACAAAATGTTATGTTCATGAATGAACTTTGTACATGTCTTTTCATTTGTTTTAAAACATTTACGCTAACATAAAAGTAGTATTTTATGCTTATATTTAAACAAACAAACAAACAAACAAAACTAATAAAAGATGCAAGCCCATGAAGAAATGCACTTCCCTGTTATACTGACTCTGGGGTAGACAACTCTGAAAGTCTATCCAAATATCTTTGAACGTGAGGAATACAAGTAAATGTAGAAATGGATGTTTGCACACAAAATTAAGGAATCAGATTGACATGTCATGAACTCCCAAAAAGAAAGCAAATCTATAAGAAAATTAAAAATAAAGGCTACAATACATTGTGGTGTCAGCTTGCACAGATTTATTAGATTAAAATTTTAATTTTCAATAGCTCTTGGATGAAAACCAAAGAGGACATACATCACTCTTCCAAAGTAAGAAGAGAAAGGAATAATTTGAATTTATTCACAAATTATGGAATTTCCCAGAAACTGAAAATCTCAGAAGCTATTCGTGGAAGAAATAACAGGCACTAAGAAAGAGTAGGTAAGAAAGCAATGACTGCAGAGCATAGATATACTGTATGAAGACACTCAACAGTAGAATCCATGGAGGATGTTACCACAGGTTGGTTTATAACCAGGGTGGCAGGTACTAGCAGGCAGGTGAGCTGGATAGCAGAATCTGAACCCATAACTCTGGAAGGGGACGCCAGAGACTCTGCAATGCAGCGATTCAAGACCACTGGATCCACAACCCACTATGTAGCACCCGCTAGATCCACAATCCAGGAAATGGAAACTGCTGGGCCCAAAGCCAAGAGACCCAACATATGTCCCCTGGCAGGGAGTGCAGGGTGTGGAGCTCTTCGGGTAGAAGCAGGCTGTCTGGCAGGGACTCAGCACCACACAGGACCTCTGGCAGTTGGTGGGTTCAATGCGGGTCTCCTGACAGCCACTGTGTAAAGAGGATTCCTGCTGGCAGGTGCTGGGAGAACAGCTGGTGGTGCTGTAGACCAGGTTGGAAGAGCCACAGGAGGAACCTGAAGAGGGCAGGCAGCGCCTCGAGGAGGTAGAGAAGTTTCCAGAGCAGCAGTCACAGGCCATGTTGAGAGGAGATGAGAGCTCACTCAGCTGGATGTACCTGAGAGGATCCTGAGTTTGGATCTCACCTGTGCAGAGCTGGGTTTATATACTCTCCGCAGCAGGTGTGGTACTCACCAGCGTAATGCTTGTCCTGTGCGTGTTTTGTCCTTTACAAAGTGCAGCTCACTCATTTCTCTATAATT
Organism: Dicrostonyx torquatus; assembly: GCA_028555095.1. Lineage (NCBI taxonomy): Eukaryota > Metazoa > Chordata > Mammalia > Rodentia > Cricetidae > Dicrostonyx > Dicrostonyx torquatus. The sequence continues at coordinate 5,636,621 of JAQHUG010000022.1, read as the reverse complement.
ACAGAGACATTTGAATGTTTTTTTTTCCTGCACAGTACATTTATGACTGTTGTAATTTCGCTGCAACAAAGGACATTGAGCTACTCCTAAATGCCACGATTATTTTACACTCAAAATTATTTCATCATGTCCAGGAAAATTCTGTTTCCTCTTGACACACATTTTGTGCATTTTGTCACAGGATGCGATGAGGAAAACATTTTTCTTTACAGGGTAAGGAATGAGAGTAACCTGCCTTGTATTTTGTTAGTGACTTGGAAACAGCTCTTTGGGCTTCATGTGGAACCTGCTGAAGATTTACCCTAGAGTCACCATCTTTTCTCATGTCTCAAATTATTCTCTGTGATTTAAACAGCATAAGCCAATAAAAGGCTAAAAGGAAAAACGGGGTAGCATAGAACCTAGGAAGAGAGAGTGGAAGACCGATTGGATGACTGGAGCTGTGGTAGCAAGAAACAAACTCAGCCTCACAAGTAACTGTTTTGAACCCATTGAATGGAGTTCATCTCGTAAATGCCCAAACATAAGACGAGGAAATAAATTTTACATACAGCATGTCTGTCTTGTTGCTTGAGGTAGCACTGTGGACTATGGAGATCTCACTTCACACTGGTGGGACCGTGGAGATTTCACCCCTGCCACCTTGAGTCACACACGGTTTAGTGGACTGTGGGCCTTTCTGCTTTTTTTTTTTTTGTACAGAAACCTTGTTTTCATGGTGATCCGATAAGACACAGGTGGTTACTCCAACTTTTTTGTATTTGTGGATGTTTGCTTTGTTACCGAGTATGTGCTTAAGAAGCATATTTTTGTGAATGTTTTGAATATGTTAGTAGATTTTTAAATAAATTACAACACTGTACTAAGCAAAGTAGAATTTTAAAATATTTAAAAATGTGTTTTCCATCTATACTTCCACTAAAAGCCTTTCATTACTTTGTCAATTATTGTATTCATCTCTGCCTTTATACTACATTTTAAAAATATTATGTATATGTGTATTTTGTCTTTGCAATATTTGCATCCTTGGTGCAGTTGGAGGCCAGGAGAGGGTGTTGAATTCCCTGGAAATGGAATTACAGATGGTTATGAACCACCATGTGAGTGTTAGAAATTAAATCCAGGTTCTTTTGAAGAGCAGAGAGTGTTCTTAGATATAGTGCATGATTACATTTGAGCCTTTGATTGATTTTAATTTATAATTGTAAATTTTAATAATCAAAACATGACTCAAAGAAACAGCAAATGTCCTTGAGATCTACTGAGAGCAAAACTGGCTGCTTTGGTTGGTGGGGAATACCCTGCACTGACTGGCCATCAGCATCACTCTCCTTTTATTTTCTCTCGGCTCAGTCATTCTTTAGAGTAGTGGATCCTGACCTTCGTAAAGCTGTGACCCTTTAATACAGTTCCTCATGCTGTGGTGACCTCCATCCATAAATTATTTTTGCTGCTACTTCATAACTTTAATTTTGTTATTGTAATGAATCATAATGTAAATATATGATATGCAGGATTACTGATACGTGACCCCAAAAGGTAACAACCTATGGGTTGAGAATCAGTGCTGTAGAGAGAGTTTATCTACAATATTCTAAACAAAATACATGTAAATTATGTCAAGAGTAAAGCATGGAGATTCTTGTGGAAATCATGGAATAAACATTAGGGTAAATCATTCATGGCATTCCTGTCATAGAAGCAACTATTACAAACATCACAGCAGCCACAATACCCTGTGCAGAAACATGCTTAAGTTCAATTAAATTAACAAATTACTTCTGAGTCGCACATTTAAAAAGCTGAAAGCAAAAAAATATATGACAAGAAAATCCTGCTGGGTACTACACCATCTGCTGAGATTACACAGATGCGTCTCTCCACAAGGTAACACTAAACTCAGAATCTTCTCGGTTGTATCCAGCTGAGTTCATTTCCCTGTTGGTGTGTCCTACAAAGGCTTTTTGGAATATTCACTACTCACTTCATTAAGTGCTATCTGCTCTTCTCGGGTTCCTTGTGTGTCTCTTGATAGCCCAGTAATTGGCTACAGCACTACCAACTATTTTCTCAGTACCTGCCAACTCAGCTCCTTTCTGTGCAATGACTACTAGATGGCCTGTAGTGAGCCAAGAAGCTTCCCAAGGTCTTATACACTGTCTACCCCTGTCATATGTCCTGCTATTACTATAGAACTTCATGACTTACAGCCCCTGTGAGATGACTTACAGTGGATTTCTGAGCTTTTGTTAAAGGAGATGCCATTCCAGATCCTATGGATCTAGAAACTGCCTCTCAGTTGGCTGTGAATCTAGTAGTTTCAGATCTCTGAATTATGGAATTCCTGGCTTCCCTTCCACTAGTTGTATGTCCTATGATACCCATCCTAAATGACTTTTTGTACTAACACCCTTCTTATTACAGTCCAATCTGAAGAATGGGCTGTATGGCATCAATTACTGGGTCTTTATATTCTTTATATCATTCAAGTATTGAAGTAAAAGTCTCTACACCCTTAACTAGTGCTTCCACAATCACTCCTACTGAAGATTTGAAAGACTAATTAATTATAGATATGATTGTACACGTGGGTTGAAAAATACATACATTGTATTGTGGTATATTTCTTATCCAGAGTAGCCAATTCCTGGAAGATGGCCCTTTGATTCTGTAGATGTTATTCAAAAGCAGTGAGTATTGTTCAGATTTGAGAACATTAATTTTGCTCATCCTGAGAAAATAAGTAATAAAATAAGCACAAAATAAGCAATAAAATAAGAATGAAATATTGCAGAATTTTCAAGATGTTGCTCATATACAGGGAAAAGTTAATATATTATGTAAGTGTAGATTATCAGCCAAAGGAAAACAAACCATAAAATCTTTAGATAGACCAAGATTTTATGTGAGAAAACCATAGTTAGTGAGGTTACAAGAACCTCCTAATACTTCTAGGCTCAACATTCAGGAACCTAAGAACAAGGTTCCCTAGAAACTTTGGTGATATTTTATTACTTAGTCTCAAATGAGAATTTAAGTCAGAGACATGGAAATGATTTTTTGGCCTGTGATCTTGGACAGCAGGTGTTACTATACAAATAAATTAAAAGAAAGAATAAAGTAACATCTTTGAGTCATTTATACAAGGACAACTGGGATGCAATACTCTAGAGATTTTCAGGCACGTTTTGGAGAGACTCTTAGAACTTTCCACTCAGGGGTAAAACATTTCTTCATCAGCTTCTCACTGGCTAAAGTTGTGTAATTTCCTGCATTCTTATAACTGTGTAATGGGGGAAGAATAGGTGGAACCATTTGTTTTCCTAGTATGAGCTGTGAGACACCTAAGGACATAGCCAAAGAAGTATTGTAAAAACTCTAGGGAAGATATTCATAATATGTTTGTAAACCTGCAATTATGTGCACCATGTAATCTATGGGAGCATTCTACATGAAATAAAATGATATGAGACAAAGATTTTTGTCTAGCTTCGGCACACATAAGAGAACAAAAGACTATTGATTAGTTTCATACTGAAGAAAAGGAGGACTCAAAAAGGGTTTGAAGCTTGCTTGAGTTTGTGCACCAAAGCCTAGTAAAAATGGAATTCTTGAAGTTATCTCCATTCTTTGTTCTTTCCTGAATTATTGTTTTCTAAATATATTCAATTATTAGTGTAATCAAGGAGTCTTTTGTATTCTTGGCATAGTGGAAATTAGCTCATATTAACAGATGGAGTCTATTGTACCTATCTCATAATCCTCATGGAGAGGATTCACAATAAAAAATGTAAAAAACAAAACCCAAAAAAAGAAATACCAGAAGAAAATTAAAAATATGCATAGGGAAAGAGCTTTAGAAAAGTTAAAGTAATTTATTTCAAAACAGTTTTGTTAACTATCATATTAAAGGGTAGATTTGTAGGAAAACATTTGATGAATTAGCATGATAAAATTTCAAGAAACCTTGAGTGATACTCTCCAACTTATGATTACTAATGTCAGATCATTCAGATTTAAACTCAATGCAATAGACATTTAGGCTGCCTCCATTTCCTGGCTATCATGAATAGTGCACAACTGAACATAGCTATAACTTATCTCAGTACTAAGATAGCTATAAAATACATAGGGCACATACCCAAGAGTAGTATAGCTGTATTATACGGTAGGTAGGTCTATTTTTAACTTTTTGAGGAACATCTGTAGTAATTTGCACAGTAGTTGCACCAGTCTGCAATCCCATCATCAGTAAATAAGTGTTACCTTTGCACCAGAATTATGTCAGTATTATTGACATTTTTTAAATATCTTAGCAATTATGAATGATACAAGCAGAAACTTCAAAGTAGTTTTAATTTGCATTTCTGTCATGGCTAAGGATGTTGAAAAGTTTCAACTACTTTGCTTAACCATAAACATTCTTCTGTTGAAACATTTAGTTCCATTCTGCATCTTTTATTTTGTTTTTGTTTCCTTGATACTTTTTAATATTATTATTATTATTTGCTTATTTTCCATGCTACCCCTCTGTTTGATGTAACTAGTAAAGATGTTCATTCTAGTCTGTCTCTTCTTTCAAACAATGGTTCCTTCGAAGGACAGAAGATTTTTATTTAGTTTCAGGAGGTTCTATTAGTAAGATTGTTGGTCGTCATAACTTCACCACTGGTTTACTATCAAGATTAAGTCCTAAACGGAATCATAGCTCCTACTTTCTCCACTAACATTCAAGGGCTCAAGTCTTAAGTTTAACTCTTTGATTCACTTAGAGCTGAGTTAGATTTTGAGCAGGATGAGAGGGAAGGATCTAATTTTATTCTACTACCTATAGCTTTCTAGTTTTATCAGTGTCAGTTTTTGAAGATGCCATCTTTTCTCCAATGTGTATTTTTGACCTCTTTGTCAAAAAATGTTAGTTGTGGGATAGTGGGCTTATATCTAGGTCCTTAATTGTATTTCAGTGATCAATTTTCACAACTGAGATCAGATCAGTCTTTGAACATTGAAGGTCATTCCATAGTCAAATATCTTCTTTAATTATTTTACTCAGTGTTATAGAGTCTTTGTTGCACAAAATTTTCATATTTTGTGTTAGTTTATTAACAGGATTATTAAAAAAATCTAATAGGACCATTGTTGAGATCTTTCTTGGCAAGTTCATACACTGATGAATGGATAGAAAATATGGTACACTTATACAATGGAATATCATTAAAAAATGAAAATAAAAAATTGGTATATAAATAAATGAAGCTGAAAGCAATCATTCTGAGAGCAGAAATAGCCTTGAAGACAAACACTCAGGTTTTCTTTATGCTTGGATGTTTGCTTTGAATCTTTAGAGATGTGTGTTTGAATTGGAATATTTAAATAAGTTAGGAAAACAGTAAAGGTCAATTGGGAATGCTTCTAAAAGAGAGGCAGTAGAATTCAGATGGTAATAAAGTTAAACGGGGATATTGTAGCAAGAAGTATCATGAGGGGTGATGGGTGGGAGGACAAGGAAGAGGGGGATGTGGGAAGACTTTTGAAAAGCCAAATAGAAATCAACAACTGTAGAAGGTACACACATGAGTGCACACATGCACACACACACACACACACACACACACACACACACTTACATACAACAGGGATTCAATGCCCCTTCTAGACAGCATAGACTATCAAATATCAGTGATAGGAATGTGTTACCTCTTTCAGAGCTGTTGGTGAACAGACTCCCTGGAGCCTCAGACATTAAAGACTAATTGTCATTTTTCTTGGTTATCTTCAAGACCCTGATGATGAGACTATATTGCTAACGACAGTACATACTTGAGGCAAAGATCATGAAACAATCATGTTTCTGACATGGAAGCTTAAACTTTACTGGTTTGTTTTCCAACATATCAAAAGTGGTATCCATGCTCTCCACCAACTATACATTTTATTTTCCGAATTACACAGATAAGATTTGGTATATTTAGTCTTCATACGTGTTCTTCCTTCTCTAGAATCTCCCACAAGAGAGGACTCAGGAAAAAGTTAAATGGCCTGAACATCTATGCAGACTCAAGATGTTTACATAGTAGCAGAAGGGGGAAACTGGGTTCAATTGGTCTGTCAAAGTCTCCTAGAAATCCTTTTGTATCTCCTCAGCTCAGTCTCTGCCTCATGGCAGTCCCTGAAAAGCAAGTTCTGCATAAGCCTTAGCAGAAAGATCCATATTCAGTTAAATATCTGTAATTTAAGGTGCAAGAAGCAGAATCCCAATGCTGAACAGATGAGAATCTGGGCTGTCTTAAGCAGCTTGTCAGATGTACTAAATTTCAAATTTATTTAATCCTCTCAACTATTGGCCTTTTGCCATCTTAACCCCCTTCTAACAGTGCAAACTTTAACACTTGTGAGCTACCTCAGCCTTTGCCTTACTACCCAGTCTTCCTCTCTCTACCTGTGTTCACTGTTATTCAGTTTTTCTTTTTCGTTCCTTTTACTCTCCAACCCCCTCTCTCTTTTTCTCTATGTGTGTTTGTCCCTTTTTACTGGAGGAAGAAAAATCAAACAAAAGGGCAGTAATGAGTGAAAAACATGGGGTATGTTTGAAAATTTTAGAGAGGATGGTGGTAATAGGTTAATCTTCAATAGGTTCCAGTCAAGCCCAATGTGATGCTACCAATTTAGGAACAAAAAGATAAGTTACTTTTGCTCCACACCACCTGAAGAAAAATAGTTCCTCAAAGAAAAAAATCCAGTTACAAAACACACAATAAGTATGGCAAGAGGAAAAAGAACATGATGGAATGGTGTTTAGTGTCCAACAATCACGGCACTTAGGACACAGCAGTGGCTGTCAGCCTTCTGCTCTAACAATGAAGTTACAACAGCCATAAGTATGAGGAAACTATTCATAAGCAGCTATTACAGAGAAACTTGTGAGTAGCACATTTTTTAAAGGACAGAGCACACACAGGACAAGGAAGGCCATGTTGGATACCACACCTGTTGCTGTGAGTATATAAACCCAGCTCTCCACAGGGTGACATCCAAACGCAGAGTCCTCTCAGTTGCATCCAGCTGAGCTCACATCTCCTCTCCACATGGCCTACAGCTGCTGCTCTGGAAACTTCTCTACCTCCTGTAGGAGCAGCCTGCCCACCTCAGGTTCACCCTGTGACTCTCCTTGGCCCAGCAACCTGGTCTACAGTACCACCAGCTGCTCTTCCAGCACCTGCCAGCTGCACAGTGACTCTCAGGAGACCTGCATTGAGCCCACCAGCTGCCAGAGGTCCTGCATGGTGTCCAGACCCTGTCAGACAGCCTGCTACTACCCGAGGAGCTCCACACCCTGCAGTCCCTGCCAGGGGACAGATGCTGGGTCTCTGAGTTGTGTGTCCAGCAACTTCCATCCTCTGGGCTATGGATCTAGAAGCTTCATCTTAGAGGACTGTGGACCCAGGGGCTTCAAATCTCTGAATTATGACATCCCTGTATTTCCTTTCTTGAGTGATGTGTCCCCATTTTGTTACCCAACTTACTTGCTTTTTAACACCTACCAGCCTGCATTTTGTGGTCCAACATGTGGGCCATGTCTCTCTGGAATCAGCTGTTAGCTCTGTACGTTCTACAGTATTGAAGTCAGCTTCTCTATCCTATACCCGTTTTTCATTATCACTTACATCTATCCTCTCTTTCTTCTCATAGGAACTTCTCAACTTCTGGTAGAACCTGGGATGGGTGTGTAATCACAGTTATGCTTTACCAACAGTAATGCTGACATATACCATGCTGTTTACTTGTTATTCCTACAGTATATGAAAGTGAAAACTTATTGTAATAAACTTGTGCAACCTGAAACCTCAGTATATTGCTCTCATAATTATTATTGTTAATAATAATATCATTACTGTTATTATTATATTTTCTTTTTTAGAGATTTGTCACACTAAATTATATATTATTATTCTGTGGTAAGATCTTAGGAACAAATAAGTTGGCATTTTTTGGTGACCCTTGTTTGGAGTAGTTAATTCTAGAAAGACTTCCATTTTTGTCTGCACATTAGGCATATTGACAGGGAGAACTGTGTGAGATTTAGGGACTACATTTCTGCTGACTAATGAAACAAAATAATTAAGGTGATGTCTATATAGAGAAAATAATTGCTTAAATCTAGTATTTAAATGTAAATTATCAGCCAGGGTAACAGTGAGTCTAAAATAACCCTCAGGACTGACACTCTGTTTTCATACAAATGCTGGTTTCCATGACCCCACTGTTGGGGAATATTTAATCTCCATGTGTATATAAGGACAATCACAGTGATCCGGCATCAGGCTGTGCTGGCAATCTTTTGGTGCTACTCCCAGGTGCAGTGTCAATCAACCTGAGTGATATATCTAAGCAATATTGAGCAGCTTTTATTCATTAGTGTTAGTCAAATTTTAAAAGAATGTACATCAATGTCTTGGGTACAGTTTGTTTTGTATTGGGGTATAGAAAGCATTGTCACAGGCTCTATGGCATTTTAAGGAAAAGAAAACATTAAATGGGGAAAAGTCTCTAGTAGGGAAGGGAATGATTTACAGGGAAATAAACAGGATGCAAAATTCCAGGGACTTTCAGAGGCATCTAGAAAGACTTCCAGAAAAGTACATCCCAGTATCTGATTCCCAGGTAAAAATCATTTCTTCATTGGAGTCTCTCTTTCATTGGTAAAATTATATAATTTTCTGGCTTCTCATAATTGTGTGAAGAAAGAATGATAGTGGGTCCTTCAATCAGTCTAGGATGATGTTTGAGATACCAATACATAGCTAGGAATATATTGCAGGAAATTTATTGTTTAAAGAAGGAACTTGAAGCCATCATTAGTACTGTATGCTATAGCCTTCCCTCAGATTACCCATGACAGAATGTTCTAAAGAAGGAGGTAATAAGAGACTAAGAATTTGATGCTATACATAAGAGTGAGACTAAGATTAATAACTCTTCTTAAGACAGGCGGGTGGAAAGACTGAAAAAATATTTGGAACTTGCTAAATTCTGAATAGCAGTGCCCAGTAGACCATGAATTTTTAAAGCAGTGTTGGTTGTTTGCTTTTTTCTTGAATATCTTTTAAAAGTTTATACCTCTAAGTATCAAGAAGTCTTTTATATTTCCATTAAAGAATCACTTCATACAGCAGTTAGATTTAATCTATTGCATTTATCTCATTGCTTCTAAGTAAAAGACCCATAATAAGAATAAAAATAAAATTACTGATTTAGAGAAAGATCTATATGTGACTTAAACTAATTTGTTTCAGAAAACATTTTCTTAGTGATTATCGATGATTATATATAATGACTGAATGACAAGAAAACAGTTGACATCTTAGCAAGAAATTCCTCGCAAACTTCAGCAGTACACGTATTCTTCATTACATTATTATTATTTTCTTTATCACTCAGATTTTATCGACAGTATGAAAAATAACACGTGTTCTTCTAAATAAAATTGAATTGGAGTAAAAAATAAATGTGCTAAGTAGGAATATATATTTGATGATTATTTTGATTATGTTAACAATATTATTTTGATATATTTGATATATTTATTATAGTATTATAGTATATTTACAAGTAAATTTTATTTCCAGCTCAATTGAACTCTTCCAGCAAAGAACAATTTTAAAACAATGTAAAAAATTATATTCTATGTGTTGTTTACAGATTTTATTTTCATTAACAGCTTTAAAGGGCGGGCTTCACATGGTTACCAACCCTTTGCATGTACATTACATTAGAATTTTATTCAGAGAGCTTTAAAACATTATTCTGGGACTGGGCCGTGGTAGTGCATGCCTTTAATCTCAGCACTTGTACGGCAGAGGCAGGCAGAACTCTATGAGTTTGAGGCCAGTCTGTTCTACAAGAGCTAGTTCCAGGACAGGCTCTAAAACTACAGAGAAACAAAACAAAACAATACCCGTTATTCTGAGTGAGGCAATCCGGTCCAGAAAGACAAACATCTCATGTTCTCACTCATGGAGCCTTAGTGTTGTATCTTTAGATTTGTGCGTTTGATTTGGTGCATCTGTGGAGTTCAGGAAACTAGAAAAGGACCAATAATGGGAAGAGGGAAGAATGATACCAAGGGAGGAATCAAAGTAGTACACAGGTGACAGGAAACAAAAAGGAAAATAATGGGGAAGGGGAATTAATGGGAAGAAGGCTTGAGGAGGCATAGAAAAGTGTTGAGCAAAGGATAGGGAACTCTAAAGATGTTTTCCATAGCCATATGGAAACTTCTTATTGTATTATACAGAGTATCATGTTCATCCTTGTAGTGATATTTCGTTTGTTTCCTGATGAATAAAGCTTGCCATAGAGGTCTGGTGGTCTGTACTGACATATATAAGAAGTGATAAGGCAGGATGTAGACAGGAGACTGACCCTTTTCTGTCTGAGGAGTCAGAGAGGTAAGAGGTAACTGTGGCTGGTTCTTTACTTCTCTGATCATTCAGTTTTTATGGTGATATCTGACTCTGGGTTTTTATTTATTAAAGCTAATTGGGACCGCACATCACATCACAAAAGCCATGTGTTGCAAAATAGAAATTCCTATGACAAGTGTGAGATATCTATTCTTGAGTTTTTGGTGAGGTGTCCTAAAGTACGCCAAACAATCCAGGCTACTGGCATTGCTCTTGGTAACACATTAAAACATGATAATAAGATCACTAACCTTCTCTATTATTTAATTGTCTGCAATATTGCTTTTACAAGATTAGATCATTACACCCAAGGCTTTCGCTTTAATTCTGCTGCAGAACTCATACTAAGCCCAGTGAGTAAAAACATTTAGCATTCCTTAGATACAGTGCTCTTATGATGATGGATGATGAGCCATGGAGAAACATCAGCTAGTGTGGGAAGTCCTTCTGTATATGTGTTGCTTTTACTGGCAAATGAATAAAGAAGCTTCCTTGGACTGTGATATGGCAGAGTAGAGCTAGGTGGGGAAAACTAAACTGAATGCTGGGAGAAAGAAGGCAGAGTCATGAGATGCCACAGAGTTACCAGAGTGGAAGGACACTAGCTGCCAAATGCAACCTTGCCAATAGGCCACCACTCTCGTATTAAAATTATAAAATTATGGAAATGGTTTAATTCCAGGTGTAAGAGCTAGCTAGTAATATGTTCAAGCTAGTGGCCAAAGGGAATTTCAAATAATATAGTTTCTGTGTGATTATTTTGGGAGTCTGGGTGGCCAGGAAAAGAACAAACAGCTTCATACAGCAGATTGACACACCAATGTGGATGACTTTATCCATGAAAAACCTGAAAAAGCTTGGAAGAGAATTCTAGACACAAAAAAGCAAAGTTTAGCCACATTTTTTTTTCAGCTGGCAGTGGGCCACAGCTTCCTGATTCAGTGGTAGAAGAAAAGGGGCATCCTGGAATCAGCACAAATGGCTCTGACTCTTTCAGGAAGTCTGGCTATAGAGCATTTAAATGGATTCTGTGAGAAGAGTGCTACAACTTGCCTAATGGCAACATAGACCCACTGTGTGCCTAAAATTGGGGAAATGTACATGGCTCTCAGAGGCAGCGAACATGCCTCTACCATGCTAGACTGGGTGGAGCCCTAACCACACCCACTTAACATTAAAAAAAAGGCACTTCTGGTCAGAAAATAATTACAGATACACAATAAAGACAGATTCAGTAAAAAGACCTCTAAATGAATCACAGTGTTAGATAAATGTACATAGACTTGGAAGAGAGAAGAAAAAGCAAATAAAGAGTTATAAAAAAGTCATTTTTGAAAAAAAAAGTCTTTAAAGAGAGAGAGTATAGATAGTCATAGATTAAAGAAATAAAGAAAAATAAGCTATGTAAGGATGGAAAATACACAGAGAACCTGGGATATATATATATATATATATATATATATATATATATATATATATATATATATATATATATATATATATATATATTTGTCTTTGAATTTTTTGACTGTGAAGGAGGCATTTTATTGTACAGGCTGCTAAGCTAAACCAACATATATATCGTAAATATGTCTTGACTTTAAAATATGGGTCTAAGGATATGTTCCTTCAGAAAAGTGGTTCTTTTGTTTCCATAAAAGATGAGAAACTATGGACTCCATCCAGACGAATGTGTTATGATGGACCAAGACCCTCCCACCGAAAAGTCTCCATGAAGACCCCCAAAATTACTTCATCAAACAAAAAGCAGGAAGAAGTTGAGAGAGAACTATTCCCAAATTCCCAAATATTGATTATATATGTTTGTTTACATTTAAGGGAGGATATGCTATAGTGATGGATACTTTGCATTGATATAGATCTCAGTTTATTGATACAGATTTTAGTTCAATTTTGTTATATGTATATTTCTGTTCTTGTTGAAGGTATTGTGTTTGTGCAGCTCATTTAAAAATATAATGCATAATTAAGAACTATAGGTTAATAGATAATCATCTATTATAGTCAAGCTTGTAGTCATGTTAGTTAGGTTTTCTAGGTATATAGAGATATAGTTCAGTGAGATAGGTATTCTTTAAAATCTTTCAGAGACCCTCAGCATATGGCATTTAAAATGTTTTAAGAAGTTAGGACTTTTATGACAATGAGACACATCTGCTCATGTAAGCCAATCTACTTCTAGAAGATGATGGGCACTAACGAGGCTCCTTATGGCACTGGTTAGTCACTTGGGCAAGAAACTGCTCTTGCCTGGACTGTTTGATGCTATGGTTTGTGAACTGGACATGAAGGGCCCATAGAGAAGTGACAGCTGAACTTTCCTAAAGGGAAGATGATCCTTCGAGGTCCCTGCTTCATGAATGAGTCTGCTAGACATTCTGCAGGACACAGAAACATGTGACTGACAAACTGCCAATGTAGGTGGAACTGTCTTTGAAATTTCCTGTTTCATGGAAAAGTCTGCTGGATACTATGAACCTGTAGGCTGAAGATGGATGCCCCAACAATACAGAAGAACTTTAGGTGACTGTCCAGGGAGCACGATGTCTCTGTCAATTCTAGAGTTTTGGAAGTTGCTTACAATGCACTTCCTGTTTACTTAGGCAATGGTATAAAAGAATTCTGGAGTCTTTTATGGAGTTGAAGAATAAATAGTTATAATTTTTCTTAGTTATGATAAAAGATAAATATTGTAACTATAATTCTTGATACCTGTTTTGTTATATGTAATTTTACTATGTTAAGGTTAAAGACTTCCTTTTTATTTCAAGAGAAAGGGGTAAATATTGTGGAAAGTCCTTTTGTATATGTGTTGTTTTTATTGGTTAATGAATAAAGAAGCTGGCTTGGCCTGTGATAGAGCGGAGTAGAACTAGGTGGGGAAAACTAAACTGAATGCTAGGAGAAAGAAGGCAGAGTCATGAGACACCGTGGAGGCACTGAGGGGAAAGATATGAGCTGCCAGCTGGAACCTTTCTGTTAGGCCAAGAGCCTCATGGTAAAATTATAAAAACATGAAACTGGGTTAATTCTAGATGTAGAGATTAGCTAGCAATATGCTTAAGCTATTGGCCAAAGAGTTTTTTAAATAATGTAATTTCTGTGTGATTATTTCAGCAGTCCTGGTGGCTGGGAAGCAAACAAGCAGTCTCATACAACAATCAGCAGATAGTCATCACCTCCATAAATCAGTTTTTTCCCATCTTCAATGTCTGCAACTTTCCTTGCTTGTATGGGAGATGAAGTGTAGATATATTCCCACAACTGTGGGAAAAGGAATACCACCATTAATCCAACTAGAACCTGTGTGTCTTTGAGGTGTGTAAGGGTCACATTTATCATGGCTGGAAGTTACACTTCGATACTAAACTCATGCAATTTTTTGCCTATGTAAAGACCTTGTGAACTATGATGTATCTTATAATTGTTTACCTTTTTGGTTCAAATACTAATTGCTTTGTTGTCTCCTATTGTTAAAAATACAAGGCCATGAATCTCAGGCAATTCTGATTCCACTGAGCTCAACCTGCAGATTCAAAGAGAAAAAATCCTAGACTTAAATATTTCTAGTAAGAAACATAAACAAATAGAGAAATATATATTCCCAAATACAGTTGTGTAATCATATGGTAATTAACTTAATCCCATAAAACCCATAAAAATAGTAAAATGGGAAATATATTGAGGTATCAGATTATAGAAATTTATTAGATCAAAATTTAATTTTCAACAACTCTTTGAAAGAAAATTTAAAAAAATCACATGTACCTATCACTAGGAGAAAGAGTAAGAGAAATTTATGGTAGCCAATTCTAAGAATCTGCCCCAAGTTGAAAATGGAGAAATTTTTAATGGAAGAATGAAAAGATAGTACTTGGGAATAAGCAATGGCTATAGACATACAGACTGGCATGTATCTTGTGAGAATATTTTCGACATAACAGCTGAATCATAGAGGCCTGATAAACAGGTTTGCCTTTAACAAGGAAGTTGATAGGAGCTTAGCAGGCTGGGCAGCAGAGTGTGATTCCATAACTCACATTAGGGAAGTCAGACAGTTCTTAATTCAGAGGTCTGAGGCCCCCAAGAAGACGCTTCTAGATCTATTGCCTACAGAATAGTAACTGCCAGGCCAAAAGCCCAGAGATGCAGTATATGTCCTCTGGCAGTATGCAAGGAGTGGAGCTCCTGGGGTAATAGCAGGGCAACAGGCAAGGGTTGAACATCACGGAACCTCTGGCAGCTGGTGGGTTCAATGCAGGTCTCCTAACAGTCACTGTTCAGAGATGTTTCTAGTTGAAAGGTGCTGGGAGAGCAGCTGCCAGGGGTGTAGACCGGGATGCTGGGGTAGGAAGAGTCACAGGAGGAACCTGAGCAGGGCAGGCATCTCCTAAGTGAGCAGGGGAAGTTTCCAGAGCAGGAGCTGCAGGTCATGCTGAGAGGAGATGTGAGCTCTGCTGGATGCAACTGAGAGGACTCTGAGTTTGGATGTCACCCTGTAGAGAGCTGGATTTATATACTCTCAGCAACAGGTGTGGTACCCAACAGGGTCACCCTCCACACAGCTACAAGCTACAAAGAATCTCTTCGTAATTACAGTTACATTTGCATAGTTTTCTGTGCAGTATATTTATGGATTTTGCAATTTCCTTGTTGTAGCAGAAGGCAATGAGCCACAGATGTCAGAATTGCCATGGATGTTTTACGTTAATGCTTACTCTGTAATGTCTGGGAACATCCCTCCTTTTCCTCTTGACATAATTTTTGTATGTGTGGTCATAGAATATTATGAAGAATACATGCTAGTGTTTCATTGTGTAGAATGAAAGTAGTGTGCTTTTTCATGTATTAATAAACTGTATGCATTGCTTAGGGTTTCATTTGAAACCCACCAAAGATTATCCATACATGTCTCCACTGCAATTTTTCATACTTATTTTGAAATTAACTACACAGAATTAACTATGTGTTTTACCTTCTAGTAGCAAGGAAACACTATAAGCCAAGAGAAAATAAATAATAATTCACATAACAAGAAAACAAAATAATGGTTAAATTTCTTTGATGGTAAAGGACAAAACTAAGATAGCCTCACACATGCTGATATTTTGGACCATTATAAAAATTCAAAGCTTAGGGATCCATTCAGAAAATGAGGTGGAAAGTTGTGAGAGCCAGAAGTGATGGATGGCTGTAAGGAAACATCTTCAGAAACAACAGGATAGACACACATATGAGTTCACAGAAATGTGGAACCCAAATAGACAGGTTCTTACCAATGCGAAGGAGAAATGGGCAAAGGATCCCACCCCTAGCTAAGAATCTGTTTATAATTAGTACCAACTGCAAAAGGGAAAATCACCTTTCTTGAATGGTACATGATTAGTTATATCAACTGCAGTTCAAGGCAGGATCCATGTACATAGTGCATAGGACAAAGTAAGCCAACACAAAACAAATTCCATGATTTTCTGTGGGCATTTGGTTTTGCTTTATTTTACTTTGGCATTCTTTTGTCTTACTAGCTTTTTGTTAGTTTTAGTTTTGGTGTCTTTTGTTCACTTATTTGAGAGAGACAGACAGGCATGCATGCACACACGTGTACTTGTGTACACACAGAGAAAGAGATAGAGAGGATGTGAAGGTGTGTGGATATGTAGATGGGGAGGAGCTAGGAGAAATTATTAAAGGAGAAAACATGATCAAAAGTATTGCATAAAATGTTAAATAAAAGGAACAACAAATAAATACATATAGTTAAAGTGTGAGCCACAAAAATAGGAGAGCATGAAACATGTATTGGTATCAGAGTGCCTTCCCTGTGGCCCGAGGAGGAAACAGGTCTCATCTGTGTTTGCCAGTGCGGAACGTTCACATCTAGCCCCTTGAGGAAGACCTTCGTGGAGAACCTATAGCTTGGATTCTGCTAAAAAGGGCACTGGATTAAAAGACTACTAACGAATTACTATATACCCATACATGAAAGTATGTTTCAACCCTCATCAGAGAATCTTCTATTTGGAGTAGAGAAATCTTTGTCATGCCATCTTATGCCAAGACTCAGGGGTCATTCTGGAGGAGAGTGCAGAATGGCAGGAAGAGCCAGAAGCTGTGGAACAACAAGAAAATGGGCTTTCACAGGGCTTTTGTACATATGAACTCAGAATGGTTGTGATCACACACTCAGTGCCTGTGAAAGCTCTAGCCAGGCAAATCACAGCGTGGAGCAGAGGAGTGGGCATGAAGCATCACCCCTATCTGAAGAGCTGTCAACAACTGTCAGCTGCTGGTAAAGAGGGTGTCAGTCTTCTCTAAGTGGTTAGCCCCTAAAACATCACACTCTCCAGTGAAAGGTCTTGCATCTAAGGATGTACAGATAGCAAAAACTGAACTTGATAGATTAATAAAATATATAGTGGTAAAACTCAAAGTAGAATGGGTAGGTAGTGGGACCTGGAGAAGGTTGAGGGTTGAATATAGTGAGAATATGTTGCATGAAAATTTTTAAGAACTAATAAAAAATGAGAAAAAAGAGATTTCTTCCTAGGATGTCATCAAATATTTTTCTATTAATCTTTCATTTAGTATAATAGTTAATAAAATATATTTGAAATGAGTTAGATTATTCCCTTTTAGCTCTTTGCTTAGATCTGCTCATTTTTATTCTATTTTTTGAGTCTTTCCTGTGAGGCTAATGTGACAGAAGCAGTAGGTTAAACCTGTTTATGTGAAACAGTTTCCAGAAAGGCAGGACTGTGAAGATTCCTTGATTGAACTAGGATCTTGATGTTTTAAATTAAGTGGTTCAGGAAAGAACAAAGTGTGGAAATTCCCTTAATTCAGAATCTGTGATTATTTGACCTATAAACATTGCAAAGGTTCAAGAACTTTGTGGAGCTCTGTTAAGCCTAAAATGGTCAAAATACCTTGTCTCTCTTATATTTGCTAGCATTAAACAGATATTCTATGTCAATATTACCATGTTCCATGCATCATGCTGACAAGGATGACTGATTGACTCATGTCAGGACTACAACAGGACACATGATATTTTGATTATTGAAGGTTCAACACTTTGGATAAACTATCATTGCTCTCACTCTCCCCCTCTCAATATAAATATATATGTATATATTTTATAGATAATTTAAATATAGCACATGTATATGTGTATATTATAAACATAAAATAACATATTTTGTAAATATATATATATATAATTTCCTTGCTAAGTAGCTGGATATCTTAAAAGTTACATTAAACCAACAGACAATAATTCTCCCTGTTAGTATTCATTCATAAGATTAGGAGAATACAGGATATCACATACCATCAATCAATAAAAGATAAAGCTGTCCCCTGGGGGGTAAGAATCAGAAGTCCACAGTTCTGTGAGTGACCTAAATGTTCCTGAAAGTCCCTGGGATTTAGACTATCAATAGCACCTTATAAATACAACTACAGAAAGCACTTCCTCATCACTATTTTTATCAGAATTTCCCCCCTGGTCTTTTTTTTTTTACATCTTCAACAGTAGGCAGGGCTAGATTTCTAATTAATACTTGCCAAATAAATAATGGCTGAGCTTCTGAGTTCTCCTGTGCTTTGTGACTCAGACTAAGAATAATAAGACAAATCTCTTTCCTACTTCTCATGTACATTGGAGGTGAGGCATGGAAAACAACCAGATGAGTGAGGGAGGGAAATCAGCACGCACAAGAGCCAGGAAGTGTTTGGCTTTAAAGTTGTTCAAGGCTCAGCTCTCTCTTGACTGAATATGTATACTCAAATCCTAATTGTAGATAATTCTGCCCACATAGGGCCCTTACATTATGAATTATACAACATCTCACTCTTGATGTTTACATTTTAGTCGCATCCTAATTTCTATGGTTCAGCAAAAAATAATCTGATGCTTCAGTATCAGGCAGCTCTCTCCTTACTGCTGATGAACCCAGAATTCAGATACATATGGCAATCTTCCTAGAACTGAATGTCACCTATCTCTAAGGTGACAAAAGAAAAATTGTACGTCCTCAAATCCTTCTGAATAATTATTTTGATCTTTAGTTAAGTTACCTAAAATCAATAAACAAAAAATTACGTAAAAATAATAAAGTGGACAAAACATGGAGGCATCAGAACGCACACATTTATTAGATTATTTTTTTTTCATTTTTAACTGCTCATAAATGAAATACAAACAGCACGTGTTATAGGCATAGGACAAAGAGCAAGACACAAAATTCGGTTAAGCAAAATATCAGAATAAGGCAGGAGTTGAAGATGTAGAGGTTTGTCAATGGAAAGATGAAAAGTACCAGTGGAATAAGCAGGAAAACAATAGGTACAAGCCTAGAGACATTGACACCGACACTATAAAGATTTGACAATTAACAGTTCAAACTTAAAAGCCAAACCAAAATGTCTGTCTAGCAAAAAGGGTGACAGGAACTAGCAGCCAAGTAGGATGGGTAGCATATTCTGGACCCATCACTCAAGGAAGGGAAGTCGTAGAGTCTGTAAGTCATAGATCTGAAGCCACTGGATCCACAGCCCCCTGAGTAGCAGCTTCTAGGTCCAAAGCGCAGGGATTGGCAGCTACTGCACCATAAACCTATAGACCCAGCATCTGTTCCCCAGCAGGGACTGCAAGGTGTCGAGCTCCTCGGGTAGTAGCAGGCTGTCTGGCAGGGGCTGGAGGCCACATAGGACCTCTGGCAGCTGGTAGGCTCAATGCAGGTCTCCTGACAGCCGGTGTTCAGAGAAGATTCCACCTGACAGGGTCTGGACACCACGCAGGACCTCTGGCAGCTGGTGGGCTCAATGCAGGTCTCCTGACAGCCGGTGTTCACAGAGGATTCCACCTGACAGGGTCTGGACACCACGTAGGACCTCCGGCAGCTGGTGGGCTCAGTGCAGGTCTCCTGACAGCTGGTGTTCACAGAGGATTCCACCTGACAGGTGCTGGGAGAGCAACAGCCAGTGGTGTAGAGCAGGTTGCTGGGGTAGGAAGAGCCACAGGAGGAACCTGAAGAGGGCATGCAGTGCCTAAGGGAGCAGGAGGAGAAGGCTCCAGAGCAGCAGCTGTAGGCCATGTTGAGAGGAGATGTGAGCTCAGATGGATGTACCTGAGAAGATTCTGAAGATTTTCTTCACACAGATGGGCTTAAATAATATCAGCAAAGGGCGTGGTCCCAGGCTCACACTTGCTCATTGTTTCGCCCTCTCTTTTATTAAGTAAGAATGCTGTAATCTTTCTGTAATTCTGTAATTTCAATTACTCCTAAATACTTTACTGTACCATATATTTAGAGGTGTTGTAATTTCCTTAACACACAGAAAGGCAATAATCTACTTCTATCTCATACTGTTTTACACCAAAGCTTATCCCATCACATCCAGGAAAATTCCTTCTTTTTCATATAGAAATATATGAAATATGAATATATTTGTATCATATATGTGAGACAGAGAACACTTACAAGAAATATGTTTGCCTTTTATGGTAGAAAATAATAATAATCTTCTTGTTAAGACATTCAAAGCATTACTTTGGGTTTTGAATGAAATGTACTGAAGATTCACCATACATTTCTTCATCCTTTCTCCTTTTTTTATAATTATGTATGGGGGACATACAGTATTGGCAACATGGTTCACCTTCAATACCAAACAGACAATGTAAGTCAATAAAACTGAATAAGTTTGAGCCTTAAATGAGACAGGCTTCATTCAGTTTGCTGTATGACTCAAAACTTCTAGCTGTGGCCAACCAATTACTGGTCTAACTTAAGGCCAAGCCATGAGACACAATCCATGTCTGACGATGCCTGGATGGCCAAGAACTGAACACTAGATGACTCGGACAACTAGGGTAGAACTAACTTTTGTCAACTAGGGCTGACAAAAACAGAAGTGAATGAAATGATTCCTAGTGATATTCTGCTATACTCATAGTTCAATGCCTAGCCCAATCATCATCAGAGAGGCTTTCTCCAGCAGATGACAGAAACAGTTAGAGAGACCCTGAACCAAACATTTGGCAGATCTGGGGAACCACAGAGAAGAGGGGGATTCAGAAGGATCAAGGGAACCAGAAGAACACAGGCCACAGAATCAACTAACCAGGGCTCATAGAGGATCACAGATACTGAAGCTGCAATCATGGAGTCTGCAAGCGTCCACAATAGGTAGGTCTTCTGCATTTATGTTGTGGTTTTTTAGCTTGGGGTTTTTATGGAACTCCTAACAGTGGGATTGTAAGTGTTTCTAACTCTTTCGCTTGTTCTTGGGA
>JAQHUG010000022.1:5537961-5554672 GCA_028555095.1 Dicrostonyx torquatus | reverse complement strand
TCCTTTATTATACTCAGTTCTGAACTAGTGTGGGACTACTTTATCACATCACAAGTAGAGATATTTTAAAAGGAATAATGAAGTTGAAGTAAAAGAGTAAAAATAAAATTATAAGTTTGTATAGATATACACACATATGAATTTATTAATCATGGAGGGTTTATATGAAGGCAGAGAAAAAACAACATGTATATTCATACAGATTGCTTCTGAGTTTTTCCCTGTGAAGACCACACTGTCTCTAGACACTGACAGTAAGAAACCATCTGAAAGAGTTGGCCTATACTCTTGACTCTATACCAAAATGGTAAGCTAAAACAAATATTTTTTAATTACCTACACAGTCTGTGGTATCAGGCTATTAACCAGAAAATACAGACTACCGTTGTTCATCACAAGTGGGAAAGGATATGATGTTATGATATCCAGTGGGTGAGAATTATAGATGGTGGTAGCAGCTTCTGTCTTTCCTCTCCCTATAATTCCCCATGGCAAAGACATTTTCAATCATCTCATTTGAAATGACAGCTTTGCTGCTGTGTAGACATCCTACTTTATACCCTTATTCAGGACCCATGGACAGATTTTCTTCTTCAGTAACTAACCATAGCAGAGTTTCTGGGTTTTTTGGTTTGTGCTCATTATTTTAAATTCTTTAAAAAGTTAGTGTTTTGAAATATGTTTTGTCTCCTAAAGAGTTCTTATTTTAATCTTCAAAGTCTTAAGTATGCTAACCACAACACTTTAGCTCTGAGTGTCCTTCTGTGAGTCTCTGCATCATAGATCCCTTCTTCTGAAAAGACTAAAGAATTTTGTCAAAATGAAAAATTCAATAAATTCTGGTTGAGAAAAAGCATTATGTTTGTTAGCATAATCTGAGATGTAACTGACTGGTAGTTTAATGTGAACTGTAAATAAGCTGTGTGTGTGTGTGTGTGTGTGTGTGTGTGTGTGATACATTAACATAAACACATATAAAGCAAGTCTATGCATTGAACAGTTAACCGTAGCCAAGTCTTGCAGGAATATATCACCACATTGTCTTAGGAGAAACGATCTCATACTGTCTATTTCACAGTTTGTACCAGCTTTCTAGAATACAATCAGCACAAATAGATGCCAGTTCTGTCTGCTGGCTCATTCCGTTTTAGCTCTGACAATTTCATGACATACTCTGTTTTCCTTTTGTTTCTGCCAATCAAAGAGATCCTATGCATCAAGAAAATTTTAGATATTGACTTTAGAATTGAGAACTGTGAATGTCTGGCATACTATGGATATTTATTTATCTTGAAAATATGTATAAATGTTAAAAATGTATGGAACAGGTCCGTATACTTTCCTTGAAAAATAAATAGAGTGCCTTCATTGCACTGTTATTCAATGATAAAACTGTGGTGTCACTGTATAGAAGCCCACTTATCTTAGTTTAATATGACCTCTTGAATTACCTCTACAACCTAAGAGCATTACACAAAGAATGAGATGGAGTCTCCAATGCTGCTTTCAGAATGAAGTTCATGTACCGATTTACCTGCATTTTTGTTTTTATCCATGTTTAATCTGGGCTTGAAATAAAGCATTGATATGAAATTAGGATGCTGAAACTATATCATTAGGACCCATACTCATCACCTATAGCTTCTTTGTGTAAAATTTGTAATGATCTGTGAATTTAACAGTGCTAGCATAAGACTAGAAACATATAATTTTATACATTTCACAAACTATTCTGGGTTTATACTTAACACATTATTCATTAAATTTAAAGACACGGGACTTATAAATATTTTTTAACCCAGTGTTTAGTGGAAAGGGAATAGAAAACTTGTTATGAGTGTCTGCAGGGACAGCTCAGTAGATAAGAGCACTGTGGCTCTCATACAGAACACAAGTTCAGCTCCCAGCACTCATGTAGGGTGGCTCACAACAACCTGTAACTCCAACTCCAAGGTGGTCTGATGTTCTTTTCTAGTCTTTGTGAATACCTGCACATATGTGATATACAAATACACACACACACACACACATTAATATAATCTTAAAATTAAGAAGAAAAAACTTACGACAAAAGACATAAAACTTACTTGTCCCTGGAAATCTCATGATGAATATCTCAGAAGTTTTGATGATTGCTTATGGAATTCATCAAATGTTTCATTGTGGTTCAACTCTTAACTCAGGATGCTAAAATCAAGTCTGACCACTCATAAAAGGAAAATGCATGGTAAGTTTTACTCTGGTTCTAAAGTACAGGAAAAAAATGCACTAAAACTTGAACACTCATCTGATGCCACTGGACCAAAAGCAGCATACGAGCCTACTGTCAAGAAGATAACAACGACTTTCTACAGTCCCTTCATATGAGACACCACCATGGGAGAAGCATGTGCCAGGAAGCCTCAGACCTAATGCAGGGATGACTTCTCAGAGCAGCTGTTATAGGAGTGGAAATGTTAGTCTACACTCAAGGCCATGAGAAGGTGGAGATGAAAAGTTGTGTTGTTAAACGAGTAACATCTATACTCTTATTAGTGTGTATGACATAATTACATGGTCAATTCTTTTACATGTACACTTTCACATACGTGTAAATCATTAAGAACTGTACCTGAAATTGAGTAACTTCTTAGTAATTATGAGTATTCCAATTTTTATAACATCACAAAATAATGAATATTCCGATGTTAGGGATTGGTCACTATCACCATTCTATCAAGTGGCCCCCTTTTTATGTCTGACCATCTCTCCATGTTCATCTTTTTGCCTGGATGTTCTTTTTCACTTTCCTACTGTTTCAGTTGGTCAGGGCAGACACTTTGTTCTTTGAAAGGTGTATTTAATGTTTGCCTTTATTTTTCACTACAATCATATTCTCACGTGTCATCATCTGTGTGTTGTCCATACAGGGCTTCTCACCTCCAGAAGACTAAATAAAAGTATGACTTAAAGAATAGGTAGCACAGAAATCCACACTCGCCTGATGCAGTTCTGCTCAGACCAGGACTAGACAGCTACAGGCCAGCAGGGTTCCTCAAGGCCTTGACTGACAGAAGACATCTGTGCGCCCCCTTGAGCCGCTGGTCAGATGGGCCCCATTTATGATAAGCAAATATATGGTAGAGAAATGGGAAAGAAAGAGAAGCAGAATGGTTTATGCTCTGTGAAAAGAGGCAGAAAGAAAGAAATGAAGGTGGTGAGGCTCATGGGGAAGGGTTGTTTGCCACCATGGTATATAGTGAAGTCTGTACTGCAATGCTGTCATGTCTTGGTCCATGTTCCAGCTGTAACTGGAGTATGTGTTGAAGTCTGTGACCCAAGTTGTCACTAGGGCCCACATGGAGACCTGGGATCTTGGCAGCAGCCTGCAGCCTTGTTGGAGTTTGGGGGCTATGCCACAACAGGGGTCAACAGATCTAGGTGGTCTGTGCTACCGTCCAGGGCCATGATGTCTTCTGGGACCAGTCTGCTGTCAAGGGCCTTGTCTGAGTTCACGGCTTTATAGTGGCCAGGGTCTGGATAAGTGCATGTGGCTTCTGTTTGCCACTGAAGGCCATGAAGATGCCCAGGGTAAGGTTAGCCATCTTGGTCCTGGCTTGTGTCCAAGGGTCATGATGCATGCAGATCTGAGTTTGCTGCACTGCTACCCCATGCCCCGTGACATCTGGGCCAGAGCTGCAACTGAGGGCCTTGTCTGGATTAGTGGTCCAGATGCAGTGGTGGTCTATGTTGAGGTTTGTGGCAAATGTCACTCTGGTGGGCGTCCTTAGGAACCACGTGAGATGAAATCAGTGGGCCGTGCTGAGCCAGCAATACCCTTTGCTGGCCCAGGGAAAGTTAGCCTTGCCTTTCACTAGACACTGTAGCAAGAGAGCCAGCTTTGACCTTCACCACGGGTGTGGGTGAGTCAACCCTGAGGACATGGACACAGGGGAGCTGACTCTGACCCCTTGCCTGAGGTGTGTAAACCCCATTGCCCTGGACTGACCAACTTAGGAACCACTCAGGCTCACAGCTGGGCCTTGGGTTGGCCCATTGTAACATCTACCCCAGCTAGAACCTACTGGAGCTTGTGAAGGTAACGGTTCTGTGGAACAATACCAGCAGAATCCCTAAGACTCAGGGCATCCATGGAATATTCCAGAGGAGTTCTGGTGAGGAACCAGTGATGATGGTGTGTACCAAAAACCAGTGGCCTTGAACCAGTAACTCATTACAATGAAAAATAATATGCTGTTTGACACACTGAAGACCCCAGTGCCATCAGAGAGAATAAGGAGATGTTGGAGAGGTGGGAAAGAAGGAGAAATGAAGAGGTTTGTTTGTTTGCTTGGTTGCTTTGTTTTGTATTCTTTCATAGGGGGGCAGTGCCATGGGTGTCAATGGGGGCTATGGGAGGACCAGGAGATGAGCAGAATTGAGGTGCATGGAATGACATTTCCAAAAATCAATAAAAAATTAAATTAAAAGGAAAGAATAGCTAGAAACACAAGAGTCAAGGAATCATGAAAAGGCAGTCTACACTCTAAGTAACTCTTGTTTTTGACTTCTAAAATGATGGATTTTCTTCCTACTTTTCAATTATTCTTTTCTTAATTTTCTCCTTCCAAGAGGCAAAGCCTGAATAAACTTACCTGGCAGTATCATCTTGTGCCCTTGGTATTTTATTTTCTCTTCCACAGTAGGCACTCCAGTGAGCATTGGAATGAGATATGAAGATTTCATTTTGTTTTGATTCCATTGTATGTATCTATCTCACTGTCTCTCTACCTGATTTCCTCATGTCAATATTCTAGTAATCTCTCCCATGTCCTGAAGGAGCTTGTCAGTTCAATTTCCACTTTACAGGAATCTACACGCATCATCAACTGGAAACTCACATTCAGTTATTCCAAGTTTATAGCACAGTGCTCCTTTTAGAGCTCCAACCACAGAGAACACATTTCTCTTTGCATTATTTAAAGACAGCCACATTAAACACAATTCATCTTTAAACCTAGCTGGGATGTTCTATATTCTCCTTCAGCTGGCTATTCAAGACTTTTAAGGTTGCTCACATATGAGGATCTAGGCTTCTGTTCTTACAGTCTGATTTCTTGTTCTGCCTTGATTTTTCCTATAAACTAACTATACTAAGCAGCCATATGAATCTATGACATGTGGATTGAAAAGATCAGCAATGATGGGCCGTTATTAATAAGTGTGTAGATAAATAGTGTCTCTTGGTCAAGTTTGGATTATCTACAAGGGCCCCTTAGTATCTCAGGAATTGACTTTTCAAAGATAAATTTCCTTCTGCACAGTATAAGACTTCCTTCTATAACTTCATTTTACTGTACTATGATTCTTTTTGAGGTACCCTGCCCCCTCTTAATGAAGCGGGGGGGGGAGGAGGAAGAGTGGGGGAGTGAGAGGGGAGTGGGAGAAGGTGAGGAAGTGTAAATTTTTAAAATTAAAATGAAAAACTTTAGACTCACAAGGACAAACTAGATGACCAAATATTTTCTTTAATTTTGCCAGATACAAATAAATTAAATATTGAAATTATAATTCTTTTTTGATGTCTGTTTTGTATATGTAATTTTACTATGTTAAAGATAAAATCTTCCATTTTATTTAAACAGAAAAGGGAAGCTGATGTGGGATTCCCCTCTGTATGCTGTTGATAAGTTTTATTATCATTGGTTAATAAAGAGGCTAATTTGGCCTATGACAGGGCAGAATATAGCTAGGTGGGAAAACTAAACTGCGTGAAATAAAAAGAAGATGCAGTCAGGAAAATGCTATGTAGTCACCCAAAAAGCAAGATGTGAGGTAACAAACAATAAGTTAATTTTAGATATAAGAGCTAGCTAGAAATATGCCTAAGGCATTGTCCAAACAGTGTTATAATTAATATAGTTTCCATGTGATCATTCAGGTCTGGTGGCCAGGACATGAAAGTGCAGTCTCTGTCTACACTAGCCTGTCCACATACTAATTCATAGAAACTAGATCCCCAGGTTGCCCTGGGGTAGTCTAATAGCTCCTAAAGGCGTATGATCCTTGAGAAAAGAGTGTGGTCATAGATTAGGGTGAAGACAGAATGTGGTATGGGAGGTCCTTCAGTCAATGTGTTGCTTTCATTGGTTAATGAATAAAGAAACTTCCCTGACCTGTTGATAGGGCAGAACTTAGTTAGGCTGGAAAGCTAGAACTGGATTCTGGGAGGAAGAAAGCAGAGTCACGGAGAAGCCATGGATCCTCTGCCTGAGACAGATGCTGGTTAGAATCTTTGTCAGTAAGCCACGTCCATGTGCTGATATACAGATTAATAGAAATGGGTTAAATTAATATAATAATTAGCCAATAAGAAAGTGGAGCTAATGGGCCAAGCAGTGATTTAATTAATATAATTTCTGTGTGATTATTTCAGGTATAAGCTAGCCAGGTGGCCAGGATGAACAAGTGGCTCCTTCCCCTGCAACAAGTATGTCCTCCATGACTAAGAATCTGAACTCACTCAAACCTTAGGCCAGTGAGCAGCTGATTTTAGATTCATTCCCTAGGGGACTGCAGTTGCTGGATGCAAAGCCCAATGATACAACATATCTCAAGATCTATGAGTGATAGTTACTGACAAGCATGATGATTAAGCCAGTTAAGAGTTTTAAGTCCTATCTGTTAATGGCTTGACTAAGAACTGATGTGAGCCTCTGAAAAGTTTCCTAGTGCCAAGTTCAAGGATAAAAAATTTTTAAAGAAGGCCGGCAGTGGTGGCACATGCCTTTAATCCCAGCACTCGGGATGCAGAGACAGGCGGATCTCTGTGATTCGAGACCAGTCTGGTCTACAAGAGCTAGTTCCAGGACAGGCTCCAAAGCTACAGAGAAACCCTGTCTCGAAAAAAACAAACAAAAAAAAAATTTAAAGGAAAAACCCACAAAGATACATCAAAGTCAGATGAGGATCAACATAACCTTGAAACTTTTGTTCCTGGCATAGCTTAGTAGTCATTTTGGAGATAACTTGACAATTATTTTTGTTAGTACATGAATCATGTACTAATCATGATCTAAGCCATGGAAATACCAAATGTCAAATGTGTTGCCAAGGCAGAAGCAAGTGTTTGGAGGAGGGAGTTGGAGGGCTGAGAACTGTCTTAGTAAATAGAAAATGGAATCAGAATAGAGTGGTATTATCTTAGTCATGCTGAGCAGCTGATAGTGCTGTAGACTGCTGGGGCAGAGAGTACCTCTGGAGGAACCTAAGGCAGCAAGGAGTATCTAAGGGTGGGGGATGAGAAGTCTCTAGATTAGCAGTTGTATGACATTTTGAGAGGAGGTGTGAGCTCAGCTGGATATAACTAAGATTCTGAATTTAATGACTTCTTCTGAACCAGGACTCATACTCATTTATGGTCTTAATCAGAAGCATGGCCTTACATTATTTAAGCTTCCTTTTCTTTCTTTCTTTCTTTCTTTCTTTCTTTCTTTCTTTCTTTCTTTCTTCTTTCTTCTTTCTTCTTTCTTTCTATCTTTCTTTCTTTCATTTATTCTTTCTTTCTTTCTGACATCATCTCAACATTTAGCCCAATATTTATTATAAACCAATATTCTCCTATCTCTCTATTCCAATTATGGGTTTAAGGTATATACTATCACATCTGATATGCAATTTTTCATTTCTAAATGTATCCAAAGTACATTTTCTGAAATAGCAGATGAATAGCATCCTTGATTTTTTACATATGGGGAAGTTTATTGTTTTAGCAATGATCCAACTAGCTGGTCCTAGGCCAGAACCGTTAGTACTTTACAGCTTCAATGCTACCCAGTGATAAAAAAAAAATGTTCCTATAATGTTCTTGATAAAATCTGGCTGTGTATTTATCTATCTTGTGACCAATGGTTGGTTATGCCTACAATGAAGACTTCAATGATGTCATCATCTTTATTTAAGTTGAATAAAGACATTCCATCTGCCACCAACAATGATTTTCCATTTCTAAAACATGTTTTATGGCTTACATTATGTGAATATATTATATCTGGAACCCAGTATAATGGAAAAACAGATAAGAAAAAATCGAATGAGAAACACAGTGGGTCATAGTTATAAACAAATATGCTTTAAAGGCAAAATGACCAAAGACTTTTGATCTAAAACAAAGTCACTTGGTTACCAATTTGAATATGGATGATTAGACTCAAGGAGTCAGGTGGAGTGAGGGAAGATATACAGTGATTATGGGGTTTTTCCATTTGTGGAAAATTCAAAATAAGCTGGTCTAATATTTAAGTAACATACTGTTTCTTTTACTTTTGGTTTTAGTTGTTGTTGTTTTTGCTTTTTTAATACAGGGTCTCACTTCACAGACCAGTTCTAAACTCACTATGTAGCCAAGCTTGTATTGAATTACTGCGTTTCTCTTGCTGCAGTATTTCTAAGTGTTAGGAACACAAATACGAGCCACCATGCACAACTTTTTCTTAAATCTGGATTTCACTATTTTTGTTGTTTTGAGTCTGAATGCACAGTAGATACTCCCGTCATTTTACAGTGTTTCTTACTAAGAAATTTATATATAAATTATAAAAGATGTCTCTAAAGTAATTACACTATTTGTTTTTCTCTAGGGCTGTTTTGGTGGATAAAATGAGAACAACCACCCCTCCCCGACCCCAGGCTCTTATATTTGCATGCTTATTCCTCAGTTAAACTGTTAGGAAGGATTAGGGAGTGTGTCCTTCTTGGAGGAGATATGTCATTGGGAATAGACTTTGAAGTTTCAAAAACCCAAACTAAGTCCAGTATCTCTCTCTCTCTCTCTCTCTCTCTCTCTCTCTCTCTCTCTCTCTCTCTCTCTCTCTCTCCCTGTCTCTGCATTCTGTCCATGGATATGAATATAAAGCTCTCAACAACTTCTCACACACCATGCCTTCCTGCCTGGATGACAGGCTGCCAGCCATGATGATAATAAACCAACCATCTGAAACTCTAAGCAAGCACTTAATTAAATGCTTCTTTGTAAGAGCTGCTTTGGTCACGGTGTCTCTTCACAGCAATAGAACAGTGACTAAGACAGCTATATAGAATGAAGGAATAATGGTGGAGGCATTTATGGGAACTTGTATGAATCACCTATTTTATCAATTATAGGTACCTTATCTAAATCTAGCTATCTTCACATCTGTTTCAGGGATTTCTTGGCTCATAAATTAGATAATATTACCAGGAAAAAGTATTTGTTTTGCTCAAATGTATATTTAATGGTCACCTTGAATGATATAAATGGCATTATCATCTTCAACTTCGTTAGGTAATAATTTAAATGAAATCCAAAGAGGACATACCTCTTTGTATTTGTAATTCTACAATTTAACAATATTCTATGTATCAAATTGGTTATTATTCAGTGAAATGGATCATGAAAAGCAATTTTTCTGGTTTATCAAATTGTAGGGCCACCTTCCATTTTAGTGTGTTCTTCCTCTCCTTTGAACCTATCACCTCTAGATCTCTGATTCTGGGAGATCAACATTTTCAGATTCCACATGGAAATTAATCTGTCTAAGTCTTGTTACTTTATTTAATAAAACATAGTCTAATTCCATCTTTGTTTACTGCAAGTGGTGGAAATGACTTCTCTGTATGCTT
The DNA here is from genome assembly GCA_028555095.1 of Dicrostonyx torquatus. NCBI lineage: Eukaryota > Metazoa > Chordata > Mammalia > Rodentia > Cricetidae > Dicrostonyx > Dicrostonyx torquatus. The sequence goes on along the minus strand of JAQHUG010000022.1, from coordinate 5,545,033 downwards.
TAAATTTTGTTTTAACTGTTACATGAAGTCTGTGACGTTCCCCAACCCTGTAGATGTTTCCATTTGGGATGGGCTTCCCACAATCAGTGGCTCTCTGCATTATGACCAGTTGTCAATTTCTTTAAAGGTCTTGGTCTGCTGCAAATAAATTTCTTTGATGATTCAGGGAGAGAGGTACACTTACTTTTTATATAAGTGTAAATCTTTAGACTGCATTTGGGAATTATAGTTAGGAAATTAACAAAAGAAGTTTCTCTTCTAGGGTCCATGACTTCATCATCAGCCATGAGCAACTGACAATATTTACTGTCCCAGGCATGAATTTCCTATTATTTTACAGTCTTTCAATCCAAAAATAAATGCATGATTTATAAGTGTATATGTATACATACATGAATAATTTAAATGAAATAATAACCTTTGGGTTATTAGGCTCTCACACAGAGCCCTAGACTAATAAACTTGCCAGTGCCAGGTAAGGTAAGCCTCCCTTTGTGTTGTTAAAGGAGTATAAGAGGACACTCCTGAAAATCAAGCTGTTGCTATTACCTTTGATTGCCTTCCTTAATTTGAAGGTAAGAAGTTATTGCTTAAGACATTTCAAGATTCAGACACAAGATTTAGAGGAATTGAGATGGAATTGACCTGAAAGCCCTCTCTCTGAAGACTACATCTCATAGTAGGTCTATCTGCCAATGGAGGAAAGCAGTCAGGATCCCACTCAGCAGTACAGCTGATGAGCCCGAAATTATCAACACACATGATCAACCCAGCTGTGCAATAGCAGCTTGAGGGTAACTGACAACTGTCGAATTGTAAACCCGACTTTCACAGTTTTACCAAATTGTAAATTAACACGGGATTAACCTTACCGTATCTGGCTCCTCCACATCTCTAGGGATCATCATTTTACTGTGGGAGCAAACTTTTCAGATTGCACATGCAGGTGACCTCATTCTGGACTTGCTTTGCTGAGTCTGACACACATCCTTTAGCATATTGATCTCCACTTTTATCCATATTGTTTCAAGGGTAGTGTCTCATCATTTTAATGGCTAAAATTCAACTGTGGCTGTATACCACATTTTCTACAGCCCTTTATCGGTATATTTTTCTATTCCTAAGCTACTGCGAATGGTATTGTGCTCAGGTCTTCCAAGCACATTATTGTATCCTCTTAGCTAAGCTACATAACAGGTTGTAAAATTACTAAACCATGTGGCAGTCTTAACATTTTGGAGAATCTCTACTCTTTTCCACAACTAAAGTACTAATTTTCATTTCCTCTGTACTTATATTAGTGTTGCCATGTCCAGATATCTGGCAGAAGAATGCATTGGAAAGATTCATACAGACTCACCATTTCATAGGGTTATAAATCCAGCATCACAGGGAAGCACAGCAGAGGGTGGACCTGTGGTGTTAGGAATATGAAATGGTGAGTATGCTCATTGTGGAAGACAGGGAAACACAGACAGCAGAGATGACACAATTGCTGGCCTACTGCCTTCAAAGGTGTATCTTCAAGGTAGGCCCCCACTTAATAAGGTTTACACAGCCTCCTGAAATAGATTATCACCTGTTAAACTGGCACTCAAAACATGAGCTCATGGTAGTCATGTCAGATTCAAAGTAAAACATTGTCAGTACACAAGGGAACAAGTAATAAAATCAAATACATTTTGACTTCTGCCTTCTTAATAGAACTTAGTTAGACCAGTTGGCATAGACTTGAGAAACCACTACTTGTGGAAATCAATTTACTTTTTGCATCTGGGATTTAATTAATAGAAATTTATACTTTCAAACAGTAAGGTTTTGCTTGATGTTCTTAAGTAAGAAAACTCTGAGGCACAGAAGACTTGTATCTAATTTAGAGCTAAATGGAACTACACACCCTATGCAAACCTGATGCTCCCACACATGCTGTTCATTTAACATTAATCAATTGATGTTTCACAGTCGCAAAAGCAAGCATGCACGAAACAACTCACAAAAGCAGGCATAACCGGACGTCAACTCGGTACATTCATTAGACTGAAATTTTAGTATTCATAAATTTGGGAAGGAATTCAACACTACAAATTTCATTTGCAATGTGTACTTTATTTTTGAGTTAATAGATTAATGACAGGTTTCTCAATGGACCCGCATCAGCCAATATCTGAGGTCAGAGGGTAAATGAAGAATAGTCAGGAAATGAGAGGATAATTCTTCCTGGTCAAAGGGAAATAACAGTGGCCAAAGATCCCAGACTGGGTGACAGTCGTCAGCAAGATTGGAAATCTAGAAAGAAGATCAGTAGAATCCAGATCCAGTGCCACAGCTTGGTCTGTAGCAAGAAGACTGGCAGGTTCTATGGGGAACATATGGTGGGTGGCAGAATCCTGATCCGAAGCCCAGTGATGAGAAGCCATGGGGTCTAAGGCCACTGGATCCACAGCTCAGGGAGTAAGAGCTTCTAGACCCATAGCCCAGAGATTGACAGCTGCTGGATCCAAAGCCCCGAGAGCCAGCGTAGGTGGTCCTGCAAGGGCTGAAGAAGCTGGAAACCCTGGAGCTGTAGCAGGGCCGCTGGCAGGAAGTCTGCACCACATGGGAAGTCTGGCATCTGCTGGGCTGGAAGTAGTTCTGATGACAGCCGCTGAGGAGAGAGGAGCCCAGATGGCAGGGTCTGGGAGAGCAGGAGTTCGTGCTCTGGACCAGGTGCCTGGTGTAGGAGGAGTCGCAGGAGTAAGGGTAGTTCAAGTGATCTCCACAGGAGCGGGAGGAGAAGCTTCCAGAATAGCAGCCGTAGGTCATGTTGATGGCAGGTGTAAGTTGAGCTGAGTATAACAGAAGAATCTGAATGTGGAGCTCACTCCTTTTCTGGGACCTTTATATTCTCTCAGCAATGGGAGTGGCTTCTTACTTGATCGTTGTTTCTGTCTGTGGCCAGACTGATCTGCATGTCTGGACCTCAGCAATTTTCTTCATAATTGCAGTTAGCTAACTCCTTTTATCTTACGTTTAAGGCAGAACTCATTTTTTTATATGTCTGAGTCAATGAAGTACATTTATGTTACAAATGCTATGACTGTATTTAATTAGTGCCTCTACCATTATGGTCAGGAAACCCCCTTTATTTTCTCTGTCTATGACTTGTGTATGCTCTTGTTTGGGGAGGGAAAATAATCTCAGGGATGACAAAGTCGTTATCCCCAGTTGGTCATCAGATACAAGTCAGAGTCTTGTACTGACCAGAAGCCATTTCAAAAATGGCTCCAACATGAAATCATTGGTTCACACTCTCTGGGATAGTGTTCTGTTTCTTTTACATAATTATCAGTGGTTATTATATCCAGTCTATATGAGCTATATAAAATAAGTCAAAAAGAGTTGAGACATTGTACAAAATCATCTTAGTGCTTAAAAACTATGCAGAGAAAGGGATTATTTAGAATAATGAAATCAAAACAATATTGGCCAGTATGGGGCCCTGTGGAGCAAAACAACAGACACGGCATTTGGAGTGCAATGACCAATGGCAGCAGGAGAGGTTGTGTGTGGATTTATTTGTGGTTTAACATATTGATGGGTATTCCCCTTTTAGTTTAATTTTTCTAGAGTTTACCAACCCAGTTCATATTACTAAACATCATTTCAAATTGAAGGATGGTTTCAGAGCTTATTCAAACTCAGTCTCCCTGTCCTGTTATGGGAATTTGATCCATTTTGGTCAATGGCATTTGGCGTGACTAGATCTATGGCCATAGTTTTCTATGGTTAGGTGATTGGATAAAACTGAGGCTTCTCGTCACTGGGCTTCAGATCAGGATTCTACCACCCATCAGATGTTCCTCAGAGAACCTGCCAGGCTTCTTGCTACAGACCAAGCTGTGGCACTGGATCTGGATTCTACTGATCTTCTTTCTAGATTTCCAATCTTGCTGACGACTGTCACCCAGTCTGGGATCTTTGGCCACTGTTATTTCCCTTTGACCAGGAAGAATTATCCTCTCATTTCCTGACTGTCAATTCCTCACTTACCCTCTGACCTCAGATATGGGCTGATGCCTCCATCCTCACCTATGGACTTGCCAGTGTATCTCTGTGAACGGTCACATCTGTATACAAGAGTAGAGTTTTTTCAACATGCTTTTCTGCAGGAAGAATGGAATAATATTCTTAGTTTGTAAACCTTTATAGTATCTTTTCCTTTATAAAGGATGATATGGAAAGCATCTGAGATGATGGAAGTAGCTCCTTTCTGCATCAGTGTTTGTTGTTGGAATGTCTCCGCTTTCAGTTTCTGCACACACGTTCACAGTTGGTGCTTCAAACCTGGGACCATGCTCCTCCCAGTCAGGTGTCCCTCTCCACAGCACTCCCCAGTCTGAAAGCTGGGGGTGTTATTTATGAGGGAATAAGTAGCAAACGCCTGTGAGACCTGTAGCTTACTAGCTGTGAAAGTTGCTGATACAACAATAAAATGATTCTTCTGAAGCCCAGGCAAAATTAAAAGTGGGAAAGGGCTCGCTCCAGCCTCTCTGAGGTGTGCACTGTTTTAAAGGCTTTTAAGCAGCCACAGCAGGTATGGGCTATTACTTCTTTACATGCCACAGGGTTTGTATGCTTCACATATGTTCACATATGTACACATGCAAGGGTTCAATCCTTTAGTGTTTTGGATCCTGCAAGAATTCAGTAAAGATGTTTTAGATAAAACACTTTCCTAGCATAGCACCTTCACCAATGAATTTACCTGAGTTTGGGGATGTGATTCTAAGACAAATGAACTTTGTGTCTGAAATAACTTACATAATTCTCTTATGTTTCCTTTAAAAACCTGTGCTGGCCATTACTTGCTTGCGTGTGCCTATAGATATCTATTGTTGTTTTCAAGCAAGCCTCATTCTTCTCTGGGGAAATACTATAGGGTTGTTTCCTATATTGGCTAGACCTCCTGACAGGTTGCAAAACACCTTCACAGTTTCAATAATTTTATATAAAAGCTACCTGATGTTCATTAGTTTGAGACTGTGGAAGGATGTGTTTAGTACTAGCAGTGCAAGTAGCTCTCTGGACCTGATCATGGACTAGGGACCCATGACTGGGCTGCTACAAAGCTGTGGTTCCTGCCTGATCATCCTAGAGCATCGGAAAGGTCAGAAAAGACAAAACTTGAATTGCAAGCTTAATTACTTGATTGTGACTCATCTCAGATACCAGTATCAGGTTTCTGAATTGTTTTCATTACATGGCTGGCCCAGCATCTCATCTCCCCCCAAACACCTTTGTGGCACTGTTTCCCTCTAGGTCTCAACTTCATTTTGATAATTTTTCTGGCTGTATGTTTTTGTTGTTCCTCTTAACTTCGCCTCTTATTACTTCCAACTAAAAGCAAGAAATAATGAAATATTTGAGTCATTGTGAGTTTTTAATATAACTAGGTTTCCTAGCAATTCAGAACAAATATAGTGATGTCATCCAACAAAGATCAAATATGTGACATCAGTGGTTAAAAAGTACAGTGTCATGTCTTCCATCTCTGAACTATGAATCCATCCAATGAAAATATGATAGGGTTAAGAGACAGATACTGAAATCTGCAAAATCTGTTTAATTGTAATTTGTTTAAAAACCTCACTACATGATTTGAGTGACAAGAAACTTCAGAGGCATCCAACAACTACTATTTTAAAGTTTATCTCATAAGCTTCTAAATCTTTAAATGTTTTTCTCTGGGCTCCTAGTAACTGGAGTAAAAGTCTTTTGTTGTTATTATTATTATTATTATTATTATTATTATTATTATTTTATTACTTTAAAAAATGCCAACCCAAATTCCCACTTTCTCCCCTCCTCCCACTCCCTCCACACACCCTCCCACCCCACCCCCTCCAATCCTAAGAGAGGGCAAGGCACTCTGCCCTGTGGAAAGTCCAAGGCCCTCCCTACTACATCTTGGTTGAGCAAGGTACACATCTAAAGAGAATAGGTTCCCAAGAAGCCAGTACATGCAGTAGAGATAAATCCCAGTGCCACTCTCAGTCTGCCCCAACTGTCAACCACATTCAGATGGACTAATTTGATCCCATGCTCATTCACTCCCAGTCCAGTTGGAGTTGGTAAGCTCCCATTAGCTCAAGCAAACTCGCAGTCAATGAACCCCTCATGATCTTGACTTCCTTACTCATACTCTCACTCCTCCCACTCTTCAATTGGACCTTGGGAGCTCAGTCCAGTGCTCCAATGTGGGTCTTTGCCTCTGTTTCCATGTGTTCTTGGATGAAGGCTCTATTGTGAGCCTTCATAATCATCAGTCTGAATACTGGGCAAGGCCATTTCATGCACCCTCTCCTCTATTGCTTAAGGTCTTAGCTGGGGTCATCCTTGTGGATTCCTAGAAGCTGTTTAGAGCCAGGTTTCTTGCTAACCCCATAAAGGCTCCCTCAATCAAGATATCTCTTTCCTTGCTCTCATATCTATCCTTCCTCCATCTCGACTATCCTGTTTCCTCAAGTTCTCCTCAACCCTCCCCTTCTCCCCTTCCTTCTACCCCCCGCCCCATGCTCCCAGTTTTGTCAGGCGACCTTGTCTGTTTCCAATTTCCAGGTGGGTCTATATATGTTTTTCTTTGGGTTCACCTTAGGTTTATTGCTAGGAGCAGAATTTTGTTTACAAATCAACACCTTCTAAAATCCTTCTGAAAGCAAATATCCTGTCACAATTAGGAGTAAGTTTCAATCACTGGAGGCAAGCACAGTGTTAACCAAATTAATCAAGTCAGCTTAATTGTCCATCATGGCACAACATTGTGGCTACCTTCTCTGGTATGTGCTAGTGTCCTTTCCATTCTTACACACACCTTGCCCTCCTCCCTTCAGCATGATGGGCGCATAGGAGCACAATCATATGCTATATCAAATCCAGCTCACACAGTCTATTTCTTATACATGTAGTTCCCATGGGCTTTCTGTCGAACTCCAAACTATACCAATACCTAAAAGTTTAAACGAATACACATGAGCCAGTTGTGGTGGCACACGCCGGTAGGATTTGCTGAAGTAGGCAGAGGCAGGAGGATCAC
>JAQHUG010000022.1:5453495-5469693 GCA_028555095.1 Dicrostonyx torquatus | reverse complement strand
GCTCTAGCCTCTTACTGGCTAACTCTCACATCTTGATTTAACCCATTTCTAATAATCTGTATAACAAGTTAACCTATTATAGTATCATGAATGCTAGCAGCAGATATGAGACACTCAGGTCAGACAGAGACATGGCAACAGCAGAAGCCGGGGTGGTAGCATTTGCTTCAGTTCCATGAGCTCCAGTTCTCACAGGGCCAGGTGGCAGCTGCATTCACACTGTCTTGTTTTACAAAAGAGAAGCTCTGTGTTTCTAAAATCTGGCCAATGGCCCTGATAATAGGACATAGGTATGGCTGGCATTTGTCTCAGAGAAAATACTGTATGTATTGTTCTATTGGTGCCAAAAGCAAGGTTGAAAAGATAATTCAAAACAGAAGAAACTGGGGAGTCTGCCCCAGGGATAGGAATGCAAGTGTCTCCTGTTAAAGATTTTTGCCAATAGCATCCAATCATTGTCTCTCCCCCTGCACAGATTTGATGAATGTCTCTATATTCCAGCCCACTAACTACTCAGAACCTGCTGCCAGTAGGCTGTATTCAATCCATTTGTGGAGTCTCAGACATCACTCTGGAAAGTTACTATAATGATAACTCTAGTATCGTTCAGCAAACAGAGGCTGCCTCTGTTTGCCAAAGGTTCAATTCAGCAAAGATCATGCATCTGAGTTGCAGCTCAAGAGTCCAAAGAAGCACTGTTGCTTCTTGATATGGAGATTTTTGTCACCAGGAGAATCCACTTTGCAACTCAGTGTTGAACAAGCATGGGCACATAGCACTGAGGACAAAAATGTTCTGAATTGTCTCGAGGGGCCTTCCACAAGGTCACATAACCTTCTGGTCCCCATTTTGATCTCTGCTCAATCTCATGAGACTAGAAGGAATTCCAGGCAACTCAATGCCCTTCCCTTAGTTTGCTAATTTAGACCCTTACAAAAAACACAGTTCTCCATGCTGTTTTCCTTGAAATCTCCCAGCACATTTGAGAATAAGCTCTTATGTCCTCAGTAGACAGTGAATTCATAGTCTACATCATTTTCTTACAGTGGCTAATGCCTTAATGCAAGAGCAAGAGGTAAAGATAGAGAAGAAAGAAAAGGGAAGGGGAGGGGAGGAGAGAGGGGAATTGGGGGGGAGAAAACAAGGTTTCTTTATGCAGATTTTAAGAACCTATTAGGAGCTCTACCAACAAACTTCTAGTAATTTTAGATCACCTGTTGTCTGATAGTCATTAGCAACATCATAAATATTTATACCAGAGAATATTAAATTAACTCAGAGCTCCAGTTCCACCATTGTAGCTGAAGAACAAGGTTTGTTCCTTTGGGGTGCATCAAGCTGCAGATATATACAGCACAAAGCATTTTGATCTTTTATTCTGGAGTATATAATACCTCATTGTGAAGAAAAATTGCTGCATAACTTCAACATACTTTGCTAGAGAAGTTTCCTAAACTAATTTAGGGAATATGCCTGAAAATTTCAAGGACTAAACTGAGAGAAAGATGACCAACGCTTCCCTTCCATTCTTTACAGGAAGGAGCATCTCACTTCCTCACCTCCTCAAAGTAAAGTTTTAACTGTGTAAGCAGAACCTGTTTAAATTAATGATGCCTCTTCTATACTTTGGGGTCAGTATGTGTGCAGGGAAATCCCTTTAGTCATCTCTGAGAAACCTCTAGTGAGGAGCCCACCCAGTGAATCTTTTTAGTAGCGGTTTAATGTGATGAACTAAGGGATGACTTCTAGACTAAAGAAGAGATCCCTGCTCACCCTGGGCACTGTTTTTCAGCTGCCCTTGTACCTCATCCTTAGGAATTGAATTTTAATTATCTCCTCAATTCCTTTTTATTAACAGACAATAGTTGAAGGGTTATATATTGTCTCAGATTAGTCAACATGAGCACTGTTGGTTCTGATGAAATTCCCTGAAATTTGACTATTTTACAAGGTTCTCTGACTCTCTTTTCTAAAGCATCTTTTACTTGTCAAAATCTCATTACTGATGCCATACTAGATGTGGTATTGTGCCTCTTTAATCATAGTATCCCTATGAGATATCCAGAGGTAAACAAGAGAACCTATCACCAAAGGCAGATACTGAAGACCATTGACTTCAGGCTTTTAGTTTTGAGACACCAATCCTAAGTCTATTTTCTCTGTATATTCTGTTAGAAACCTAATGACCAGCTGCTTCATACACGTACTCTGTGCCTTCCCAAATATGAGGGACTGTATACCCTCAGACAGTAAGACAAAATTAACTACTTTTTTTCCTTCATTTCTTCTCAGTCAGTCATACCAATGAAGAATATTTAGTACAGTTGTTACTATAAACACCTTAAAATGGGTGTTTCTAACCATGATGTGTTTTATGAAATTTTCATAGTGATTCCATCCATGGAAAGATTCTGAGGTGAACTCACAAAGGGGAAACAAATCAAAGTGTATACCCATAAAAATATTATTATCTCAATAGTGAAAATTACAAAAGAGAAAATAGAAGCAAATTAAATAAGAAAACATAAAATACAAATAGCCTTTTGTTATTAATAATTGCTTTATGTAGAAATGGATTAGAATTTCTGATCAAAATGCCTTGTCACTGATAGATTAATGAAAAAAAAAAACCAAATGACTTCATTGTGTTTATTACAGACTCATTGATATACATTTTACATAGGCTAAAATTAGTGATATGGGAATAAATATTCTATGCAAATGTAATGGAATAAGATCAAGTATAGGTCCTGAGAGAATAGACTTTATGTCAAGACTTCAGAAGAGGCATAGAATTCATTCTACATTGATAGCATAGGTTATTCATAAACAGGACATAACAATTGCAAATAATTTTGAGCATTTCAGGTAGAGTTAGTCCATTCTCCATTTCTATGATTTTTGACATTAAAAAATACTGCAGAAATGAAATCACCCCATTAAATGGGTTTTTTTTATTACTTCACATACTGCTCTGAAAGAAAGCCAACTCACTGTCTATAGAAAGCACAGTTTGTTTCTATCTCACTGCTAAATCTCAGGATAATGTGATCAATTCACAACATCCTGTTGCAATGCTAAAATTACTTTGAAGCGAGAGTAAAATAGTCTCTCTCTCTCTCTCTCTCTCTCTCTCTCTCTCTCTCTCTCTGTGTGTGTGTGTGTGCGTGTGTGTGCATTACACGTTATATAGCCATCCACTGACATTCCCTTAAACTTTGTCCCAATCTGAATATTACATATTCAGATGAAATAGATGTTTGAGCACAAGCACTTCCTCATGCCTCTTCATCACACAAGAATCACTTACATGAGTGGTGTCACAGCCCATGTACTGGGAAAACAAGTTTTCAGATAGTATAGCTGTCATGGGATTAATATCTAAAATGGACATTAAAATGGCTCAACAGCAAGAAAATGAACAGTTTAATTACAAATAGACCAAGTGCATGAGCAGGCAATTTTTCAATAGAGAGATGTAAACGCTGACAGATAGATAAGAATCCTTTGAGCAAAGTGGTCCCATTGTTCAAAGAGCTTGCTACACAGCATGGTGAAGACTCCTTAGAATTCTAAGAAATAAACAAAACAATGAAGTCATCCAGAAATCTGAAGAATACTATACTGAAAGAAAAACATGGCCTTAGAAATACAGACACCTAATACTATCACATATATGAACCAAAAATGTCTCCCTTACAGAACTAATCCCTACAATGCTGGTTATCAAGCCTAGATGGCTGATTAAATGGGAAGATATTGTTTAGAAGGCTCAGTTTCTTCTATGTCACAGTGAATTTGTAGAAATGACATATACCATGGTGACAACATTTAACAGCACTATAGTATATAGTTTAGTTTCATCAAATGAATGGGTCATAAGTGCTCACATAAGCAAATATTGGCAGCTGACAGCAGCTGGGGAAAGAGTCACTTCTCTTTGGTCTGTGACCACTGGTAAATTGTCTGTGCTTCAGTGGAAGACTCCACAACTGTGAACATGCAGACATTTCTAATTGGCCACAGTAAGGCAAACGAAAGGAGAACATGAGGATGGGGGCATGATGTGAGAGTCCTTACCAGGAAAAATGGGGTGAGAGGACACCAAAGTGCTAACTGGGTGAGGGAATGGGAATGTAACTCGGTTGTTGCTGTGGCTTCACAATGCATATGCATAGTCAAGATCACATTGTAAACTTTAACCACATACAGTTTCTACTTCTCAGTTTGTGTCTCAGAAAACATAAAAATGTTTAAATAAAAACCTTGTAACATTTAGGATATCACCATACAGGTTAATGAAGAAAAAATTCAAAGACCTAATGCAGACAGAAGAATACAGTTCAAGGACTTAATCTAGAGAACAAAGAGAATAGATACATCTATCTTTCATGTCTTTACCAAATTAGGAAAGGAAGTAATGATTTAAATTGAGCAGGATTTTTTTTTGATATCATGCATTAGTGCATGTGGAGGAAGAAGATAGGAAGGCGTGAAATTCCACCATAATATGTAAACAAATTTATATAAATACATATTATATTTATATAAAATATTTATTCATGTCTTTCTATATTTAATAATGCTACAGTAGAGCAAAAACTTAGTTAATTATATACTATGTCCTGACAAACTGACTACAAATTCTACTTTGCTGTAGGGGGTTAACTGAGTACTGGACTGCTGGTCAGTGATTTTATACATGACACAGTACAGGAGGTGTTTCATTAAGACATGCTCTGCTTCCCTAAGCCCAGCTAGAGTAACTATTAGCATAAATAGTAGAATATGCAGGTGAGAATCAGGACAGAGTATATGAAGCATTCTTGTCTTCTTACAGTGCTTTTTAAAGCAGATCGAAGTTCCTCAAGGAACAGTTTTAACAAAAATTTAAGTGTGAGTATTAATAAGAACAGAAGAAAGAGGAAGAGAGAGACAGAGATAGGTGGATTTAGGGAAAGGGAAGTGTTTATTCACAGAGTATAAGTTTCTCAAAACAGGAAGACATTTTTCTTGTGTGTTCAAATTCTTTACATTTTAAGTAAACTCAAATTTTAGATATATCTCTATCTATGTATATAGATAGATAAAGGGTAAAAAAAGGTACATGAGAGGAATTATTAAATAAGTAAATGCTAACTTTCATTTGATGAAGAAAATCAAGGGACTATTTTCATGGTTGCTATGATGCTTCTTAGGAATATTTACTAATAATATACTATGTTCCCCATAGAGATCATGTAGGCTGAAGTAGGGATTTGATGAGAATTAAATTAAGTAATACCTGTAAAACATATAAAATAGTGTCTGGTATGTGATAATAACAGGAAGGCCACAGTAAGTGGTAGCCTCTTTGAGTCCCATATTACAGTTGGGAAATAAGATGAGAAATGTTTTGTTTGCAAGGTAGCTGCATTCTTTGTGTGTGTGTGTGTGTGTGTGTGTGTGTGTGTGTGTGTGTGTGTGTGTATGCTTGTTGGGAGGGAGGGATGGCATACACAAAACAGAGGAATAAGGTAAATAGACACAGGCAGCAGGGAGTTGGGCAACACAGCTTGTAGGAGGCATCAGTGATGTTAACTAATGGTAATTGCATGTAGTTAGAGCCTAGAGCAATCTACTTTGGCAGGAATAGTCTGAGAAGTAATTATGAAAGAGGTTAAATTACTTAAAGTCTAGATCAATAAAAATGTAGTTATTCACAAGGACTAGACAGAAATGTCAATCCTGCAGATGACATGGAAAGAGTAAATGGTGTGTGTAGACATGAACAGGCCAACCAAGAATGTCTAGGAAACTCATTCATAGAACAGGCCTACAGAGCACGGCTGGCCAAGTGCCTCGCCTGTTCTTTGAGAGCAACTAGAAATCATGGTTGTTTGGGGGAGATTTTCATGACATAACTAACTTTGAAAATGTAATTCTAAACACAACCTTCATGTAAAACAGGAGACATTGGGTTTAGGAATGACAGATGGCAATAAGAGATTCACAGACTACAAGGCAAATGGCAGCACAGACTACAGAATCAGAAGATGGATGAAATGTGTGATCTTGAACATGACTTGAAAATCTACTTCAATATTAGCATCATTTTCTGGGAATGGTTACTCAGTTATTTCTTTCAAACAGACCATTAATTCATTTCCGAATGACACAAAGACATTCAGCAAGCCAATCTAAATTTAGTGACACTGTTGGAAGCTTCCACAGTACGAATCGTGTTGTGAGTTTTCTTTCAGTGTTTGTGTCCTTTTCTACTCTCTGAATTATTTCCCTGTTTTCCAGATTTGCAAATCATTTCTTTCTACCCACATAAATTAGGATAATAGGCCAACAATTTTGTCAAGCACAGTAGACTCTGCTTGCTTATGAGACTCTTTAAATGAAACTGTGGCCGGTTTACTGATGAAGTCTACCTGGGACAAGAACAGCTTTTATCTTGGGTTATTGTTTCTCTCATTCAGTGGCACATATTATATCCAAGAATCTTGGATTTTTGATAAATATTTTCTAAACCAGCCAATGGGTGAACTAATGAAGGTGTGTCCCTCACTGGAACTCTTTGTGGCTGAATGTGCTGAGGATTGTTTGTCCAAGACAGAAATATCCATAATATTCTCTGTAAAGTATGTGTGGTAAGGTCCCTGACTCATTGACTATAACGCCACAATGGAGTTATTCTTGAGGATGACATGATTTCTCATTTTCTTGGATTCTCTGGAATCTAGGGTCATATGAACCTGTCTATCTGTAAATTATGAGAGCCTTATTTGGGCCAAGTAAATCCTTTTAGAAACATAGCCATTACAAAATAGCATCATTCAGTCTAGAGATATCACTTCTAGGACTTTCTGTTTTCTGAAAGTCTGTGGGATTTTGTATGAATATTTGTAAGTAAGGTAATACTGACATTGACAGAAGATCCATTAATTAATGCTTAGATGTATACAGTTATTAGATGATAGTATGAATTCATTTCTGTATGATGCCATATTAGATTGTGGGAATAAAAATGTTTGTAGATATAAGAAATTTTTGTTTACGTGCTTATATGTTTTCTTATGTGTATTACTGTAATGTTCTATATTTCTGATATGAATACTTGAGACAGTAAAATTTTGCCTCCTAAAATTATAAGGATAAATTGAGAGCAGCCATATACATGGCCCTGCTACCAGGTATGCAATGGCGCAAATACTGACTAATTATTTATTGCTCCTGGCTCCATAACACTTCCCTTTAAAAAAATAATCACCCATGAATGCATAGAGTACGTATGAAACTGATGCATGCAAATCCACCTTCATGGCGCACTGATGATACGAGCTGGGTTCTTGGTTATTTTAGAGATAAGCACATGGAAAGAGCATCTAAACATAAATGTGATAAACATTTGCCTAATGTGGCAGTCTCCCTTACTAATGCTACTGAACAGTGTGTTCAAGATTGTAGAAGCTGACTCTAGCCACTGTACAGAACATCCAGAGATGAAGTCCCGGGATGCGGTTCCTTTATCACATCAGGTACAAGCCATCAAACACTACTGGTCTCTGACATTGTGTGCTGAGATAAATTTATCATATGACTAAGATCTCACATTGTATATGACTTAATCCTCATACATAACCCTGCTGGTAAAAGAGACCTGTATTGCTATAGAGAAACCAATATACTATTTCATATTTTCTACTTTTGTGGACATAGGGAAACTTGATAAGTGTGGCCATGACACCTGGACATTAAAATAGAAGAAAGTGCTGTGATTTAAATTGAATATTTAGCCAAAGGGGATGGAATTGAGATGCAACAGATAATTTAAATTCCCATTAAAATAGCCATGGAGCTACTGGAAATGCCAGCGGGTAAGAAATGGAGCAGGGTAGCGGACCCTGACCACATTAAGACATTAAGACAAGTTTGCAGAGACGTACACATTTCTACACAGCCTTCAAAGTACTCGAACCTAAGGAAAGCTTACATTCATTCTAATGCTATTGTTTATGCCAATCCTTGCATACAGTCTTTTTCAAAATTGAGGTCAGATATAATATATGAAATAAAACGGGATATTGTCACAGTCATCATAATAGGCACTTCTCTTTATAATACAGAAAGATTTTTTTCCAGTGGTAGCATGAATAACATTGCAAAACATACAGCATGTTGAATTCATGATGAGGGCCGATTTGTCCAGCCTTCTGGATGGAATTATATTTCCTTGCCCTTGTTCAAACTGGAATCTATCATTTTAACTGAATTCAACCTCATTACCTATATTCAAAAGCATCACAGACAAAACACAATCTCAAATGACTGTTTATTCATTTACAGAAATTAATAAAGCAAGCACTCATTTTCCGAATAAACATATTTTCAGGGATATCCATTTTATGTTCAGATGCTGAAATAAAGGAAAACACACAGGAGTCTTTCCCTGTATGGACTTTAAAATTCTTTTGATCATAAAAGTTGAAAAAATTTTCATTTAATTTACTTCTTAAATATTTTGCCAATGTACAGAAAGAATGGAATTACTTTTCAGTGAGTTATGTATAACTTTTCATTATTCACAGTAGTTTGCTTCAAATTTCAGAGGCAATTCCAAGAGAGAAATATTTGTGCACTGGCGATTAAAACTAGAGTGAGTCCATAGCCTTCCAAAGTGTCTGTTTGGGTTGGTGTAACTTTACCAAGGACCCTATTAAAATCCAGACACTCTGATTTATAGTTATACTCAATCGATGGAAGGGATTGCAGGGATCATCCGGTTTTATGAGAGGCAGGAGCCCTACTTCCTGTACATAATAGAGTTCAGATGCAGCCTCACACAACAAGGAAGATGAGTCTGTATACAGAAGTGCCACTCTCTGAGAATATATAAGGAGACAGGACAGAGGAGCATCAGAATCACACAGAGCTGCTCCCGTCTTCTCTCAGACTTCCACCGCTCTCCACCGCTCACCATGACTAGCCGTAACAACTGCTCTGGAAACTGCAGCTCAGGATCTCTCAGAAGCTCCTGCCATCTCCCAGCTACCCCTTCTTCCATTGCTCTCTGTTCTTCAAACATGGGCTGTGGTGAGGTCTTCTGCATACCCAGCAACTGTCAGGATCATACCTGGTTCATGAACAACTGCCCGGAGACCTTTGGAGAACGTTCGGGTGGCCAGCCAGCCAGCCATGAAGCCAGCAGCTATGAAAACACCTGTTACTCTTCTGGATGCTATGTTCCCAGACCCTGTCAGGGCTCTGGCTATCTTCCGGCTTCGTCTGTCATCTCTGGTGTCTGCCACCCAGCATCCTGTAGGCCTGTGAGCTTTGTGTCCAGCAGCTACCGGCCAGTGAGTCCCTTCATCAACAACTGCCAGCCTGTGGGCTGTGGGTCTGGCAGCTACCGCCCACTCCCTTGTGTATCCAACAGCTGCCGACCCCTGGGCATTGTCCCTTATGGATGCAGGCCTTCAGGTTGTATGGGGTATGGCCCTCAAACCATTCACATTGTGTCACATAGCTTCAGACCTCTGCAGCCTGTCCCTGGTGGTTGCCAACCAGTGACTCCGGTCTTTGGCACCTGTCGTCCATCTTGCTCTGCACAATGAGGGCAGCAGCCTCCTTGTTCTAGTGAACGACAGTAGTGAAGAGCCAGGATTAAAATTGCAACCATCTGGACTTCTACTTTCTTCTGAGTATTAATTGCTTTTTCTTGTTTGCACTGTGTCTGAGTTAAACTTTCTTTCACATTGTGACTTGCTTTGATCTTTCCTTGATGTAAAAATCTCTGGCCAGATTACAGTTAATATTTCTGAAGTAGAGGACTATGTGCCTGATATAATTCATATTATAATAAATGAGAATAATTCTGAATTAAAAATCCAGTGTATTGGTTTATTTTTCATTACTTCATGCTAACACAAAAATGAGCACCCTCAAATGTTTGCTAGGTGATGCTGTACCATTTGCTCTTACCTGACACCTGGGCAGTGGTTTAGCATTCGAGGAGTATAATGAGTTCTGACAAAGATGAGGGATAAAATAATGGCCCCTATGTAAATTATTGTCTAAAGGGGAGTTCGGTGATAATCTCTTACCCCTAACTTCTAGAGCACACACTTCCGACAGAATGTTCTCCGGTAACCAATACAACAATAAGCTTTTGGTTAAGCCTGTGTTGCTTCCTTTGATCTGATCCCATAAGGCATGATAAGTGCTTCCTTTCTATTCTTTTGTATTTATCCCCTTCTACTCAGTATTACAAACACCGTGCTCCTGCACTCTTGTCTAAAATATGATGACTCATAATGTATTCTTTTAAAATAATCATTACCATTTTATATATGTCACTATCAAGTATAATTTGTACTTCTCCATTTTCTGAAGATATCTCCAAGACAATACAAATTCATTAACTAACCTTAGACTAAACCAACAACTAAAAGCTATTGAACACTCACTGTATGTAGAGTCATAGTGTGTCCAACAAAAGAGACAGACTTGAAACAATTTATTATGAATTACCGGTGTTTGTCCAAAGTCATACATTACAGGATAAATATTAGTTAAAATATCAATTAAATAAAACTAAACTATAAGTATGTGAATGTTGACCTATTTGAGATACTTGAAATGACCCTCTTAAATGCAAAAGTTAAAAGAGGAAAGAGAAAACAAAAAATAAGACTCAAGTGTGACATGGATGCTAGAACTGCCAAAAAGTGTTTGAAAATTGCTCTCATGGGTATTTTCAGAGCTATGATCAAAAAACAATAAGGCAAAACAAAGAGATGAAAATTCAGAGAAAGGATTGTTATCTATCTATCATCTATCTATCTATCATCAGAAAGGGTTTAAAAATTATTTTTCATGGATATTTTCAGAGCTATGGTCAAAAAACAATAAGGCAAAACAGAGAGATGTAAATTCAAAGAAAGGATTGTTATCTATCTATCCATCTATCTATCAATCTATCTATCATCTATCTGACTATCTATCTTTTACATCCTGGCCCCAGTTTCCCCTTCCTTCTCTCCTCCCAGTCATCCCCCGACCTCATCTTCATTCCCATCCAACCAAATCCATTCCTTCTCCATTTCTATTCAGGAAAGGGCAGGTCTTCCATGAATATCAACAAAACATGGCATATCAAGTTGCAGTAAGACAGAATTTTTAAGATACTAAGAACTTTGAGAGATAAAAGGCCAAAAACATGGGTCCATTAAAAGCTGAAGACTAAATGTTGAGGATACAGAGGACATCCATATTCTCTGCCATATCTTCCCAGAGAAATTTGACCTGGTTATATTGAGGACCAGAAAATAAGTGGAAGTCTTTTTTTCCCAGGAAAGGTTGTGTGTCTGTTTCTTAATTCTTGTCCTACCTATAAATTTCCCAGCACTAACACAGTTGGGGGGATCTTTCTATTAGAAATTTGATTTATTGATTTGTATTTATTTATTTTGCAATGTTGGGTGTGCACCTAAAACGCCCCTGTATGTGACATAAAATCTCTACCACTGGATTGCTGCCCCAGCTCCAGAATGACAGAACAGTTTCTATCGTGTTCCTACTGGTGCTGCTGTCACGTTCAGTCTAAATCAGTAACTTCCCCAACCTGCTAGGTGTTTCAACTTGATGACATCTGCACCTTCAGTTTCTGAATACTGTCATAGCAATTTTCTGACACCTGACTGTCACTTAGCTCAGTTCACCTCTAAGTCAGACAGGAAGCTGTTGCTGATGTGGTTAAATGCTTACTTAGATATCATTTAGAAATGAGACAAGTTGACCTAGAACACATGAAGATATTATTGTGAATAATGATCCATGCACTCATCTTACCTTTTTTTCAAAACTATAAAGTGTCTTCCTAAAACATTTGTCATGCATTTTTTAAACAGAATTATTTGACATTCTTCCAACTTGTTATTTGAATCAATAGTCTGTTTCCTTGATTCCCCTTGAGGTAAGAACATCCTCAGTCTCGTCCTCAGCCCTGTAGCAGACTGCCTGTTGTGGCCTCTCCTTACTCTCTACCCCATTCCCTAAAAATCAAAACATGTCCTGGTCATGCATCCTGCTTTCCTTCCTCCTGTGGACTCTTTAACCCCACAGCACATTCTCATTCCTAAGTGTCAGTTCATAATACCTAGAAACATGTATCCAGAATTCCCAATGACCACTGGTCACATCCAAGAATCCCTTAGCAGGAAACCTATAGCCACCAAAGTCTTCTAAAAAACAGAGAAGGGGACAAAACCCAAAAGAAAAAACACTGACCCAACAAAAACAAGACCAGAAATCAACACCTAGAATTGCAACCATCTCCAATCCAGATGCCTAGTTAATCCCAGCACTTGGGAGGCAGAGGCAGGCGGATCTCTGTGAGTTTGAGACCAGCCTGGGCTACAAGAGCTAGTTCCAGGACAGGCTCCAAAGCCACAAAGAAACCCTGTCTCAAAAAAAACAAAAAAAAAACCACAGTCAACAACAACCAAGACAGAATGTCCCCACTAGAGGCCAGAAACTTTACCATAAATATTGCAAGATAGCAGAAACATAAAAAAAAACCTTAAAATATACTTTATGAGTACGATAGAGTTTCTTAAATAAGAAAGGAATAAATCCCTTGAATAAATCTATGAAACCACAAACAGTAGAAAAATGAATAAAACAACTGAAAGTGGAAACAGAATCAATAAAGAAAACACAACCTTGGGGAAATCTGGGAATGAAAAATTTAGGAACTTGAATAGGAATCTTAGAGGCAAGCATCACCAACAGAATACAAGAGATGGAAGAGAGAATCTCAGTCATTGGATACATAATAGAAGAAATGGATATGTCAGTCAAAGAAAAAGTTTAATCCAAAAATCTCCATAAACAAAACCTCCAGGAAATCGAGGACAATATAAAAAAGCAAAATCTAATAATATTAGATATCAAGGAAAGAGAAGATTCTCAGATCAAAGACACAGAAAATATTTTTAATAAAAAGTATAGAAGAAAATTTCCCTAACCTAAATAAGGAATTGCCAAGAAGTCCACAAAAAATACACTGGGCCAGAAAAGAAATACCCCTTGAAACAGCAATTAAAACACTAGATTATGGTACAAAGAAAGAATATTAAGAATGGCAACGTCTGGCTTCTCAATGGGGACTCTAAAAGCCAGAAGAAGCTGACAGATGTCCTCAAGAATCTAAGAGATGAGAGATGCCAGTCCAGACTACTATACCCAGGAAAGCTTCCAAACACCATGGTTGGAGAAAATAAGACATTCATTTCATGGTCACTTAGAAATTTAAAGCATTTTGCCATGGTACACATCTCTGTCTTTGTTTCTCTCTCTCTCTCTCTCTCTCTCTCTCTCTCTCTCTCTCTCTCTCTCTCTCTCTGTGTGTGTGTGTGTGTGTGTGTGTGTCTCACACAATCATTCTATCATTTTTTTTAGTCTAATGATCTTTAGTGTTCTTGATCATAGTTTTGTGATTGAGTTTAAAATATATGCCTAATGTCATGTTATGTTAATTTTATTTGCACCTAAAAGTTAAGTAACATAAAAATTCAAATGCTAAAAAATTAGTTTTATTGAGAGGAATCAGACAATAGAAGATATAGAAAACTGAGACCATATTTGCTGTTCAATATTCTTTAAAATTTTATTTATTTGTAATTTTCCATGTTTTTCGGAAACTTTGGGAATTTCAAATCATAAACCCTAATTCTGTTTACCTCCCTGTCCCTCCATGTCTTCCCCTGACCCATGCAGTAAAGAAAATTAAAAAGAAATCAAACCAATCAAAAATGAAACAAGCAAGCAAACAAACAATAATAAAATCAAATCAGGCATACAAATAAAACCACTTCTATCCCCCATCCTTCCTGTCTCTCCAACACCTCTTCATTCATCCTGGAGTCAACAGTGTGTCCAGTCAGCTTTACTTGCAAGTGTTCATTGGAGTGAGTCATTGGTATTGCTCAAGGCCTCTGTTTCTGATACACCATCATCATAGGATCTCCTCTCCAAGATCCCTTGGCCACTCTGAGTCATGGAGATCCTGCTGGTAATATTCCACAGGACCAATCCCTTCATGTTTACAACAGGTCCTAGGTTGGATAATGTTAGGGTGGGCCAACCCAAGCCTGGCTGTGGGCCTATGTAGAAGTTGAGCTTATCATTACAGATCACTGGGGTTATCCCATTCAGGTAAGGGGTAGAGCCAGCTACCCTGTACCCATGATATCAGTGTCAATTCTCCCTGGCCCATGGTGGGGGGTGAGGCCACCTCTCCTGAGTGCTGGGGCAGGGGATGGTACAGGTCTTCTATAAGGGTTAGGACCAGTTCTCTTGCTGTAATGTCCTGTAAGGTTCAGGTTCAGCTATTCCATGGCGAATGAAGGGTGGACCCACTCAGCAGGGCCCTCTGATTTCATTAAGATTGGTCCCTATGGCCCCCTCAGGTGACATAGGCCACAGACATCAGCACAGACCCCCAACTTCAGCAGGAATACAGATCCAGACATGTTCCTAGGCAGCACCTGGATCTGGATACCACCATTGTCCTATGTGGCAGGAAAGGCCACCCAGAACATCATGGCTCTGGCACAAAAGCAGCCCTCAAATACCAACATAGCATTTCACTTGAAGGATATAACACCCTTTTAAAAAATGTACTCTATGCACAAGCCATAGAAACATAAACTATGATAAAAAAATTATCACACTCATGTTCATAAAAGAAGCAGTACTATAGCTTAAATTACATATGGACCCTCACACAGAGATCTTGGGAGGCATTAGCACTCCACTCTTCACACTATCACTGATTAGACTGGTCATAGAGATAACACCTAAGCAGAAAAAATAATGGAGTTAACTGATGTGATAAACCAAATAGACTGTGGTGGTTTGAAAGAAGATGACCCCGAAAGGTAGGGGCACTATTAGCAGATGTTGCCAGCTCCTTGTTGGAGGAAGTGTGTCAGGTTTGGAGGTATCTTTTCCTCAGTGTGACAGTCAGATAACTTCCTGTAGCCTATAAGATGTAGCACTCTCAGCTCTACTACCACATCTGCCTGTACACTGTCTTTCTACCCATGACAATAATAATGGACTGAACCTCTGAAACTGTAAGCAAGCCACCCCAGAAGTTGGTTTCAGGGACTGGGGTGTTGTTGTGATAAGCCTGACCATATTATTGTTTGGAATAATATGGATTTTAGTACCTTGGATTATGCAAGCAGTGGAATGCTTTAAGCCCTTCTTAGTGGGTCATACTAGTAGGAGCATGGAAGACAGTGGTGGTGCTGAATATGATTTGAACTGTAGGAGACTTGTTGTTCAGAGGAGAAAAATTTTAATGTGTTGCTTAGAGATCATTGTCATGAGGTTTTGGAGAAAAAAGTAGCTGCTTTTGTCCCTGTCTGAAGAGTGTGTCTGAGACTAAAGTAAAGAGATTTGGATTAATTCCATTGTCATAAGAAATCTCAAAATAGCCTAGTATAGAATCTGTTGTGTACTTTTAGTGGGAATTCCAATGAAGATTTTTAAATGAAAAGGAACAAGCTGAGTATAGTAAATTTCCAAAAGTAATTTTTGAGGAGAAAATAAAGAAGAGCTCTAGTAAGTGGAATGGAGCTAAGGAAATAAACTAAGGAATCGAATAAAATGAGTGGTGACCTCAGGGCAAGATCTCACCAAGCTAAATTTCTAACATGTGAAAAGGAACTAAAAGGCTTAGAAAATTTAAAGCCAGGTGTGGTAGAACACACTTTAATCTCAGCAAATTCAAGAACAGCCAGACTTGGGCCATGAAAGACATAAAATTGTTGAATATGTAACTGAACAAGGAGGCCATGTTTCAGTCCCAGTAAGCAGCAGAACTTGGTCGTTTTGGTCAAATGTTCTGGCTTTTGACTTAAGGATAGGAAAAAATGGGTTATAGAATTTGTCTCTGGACTTAAAGAAAGCCACTGAGGCCAGGTATGTATCGGGGTGTCCTTGATGGAGGCCTAGTAGAGAAGACACGAAGCTGTAAAATTGATGTATGGATTGCCTTAGATATCTCAAGATGTTAGAGAAGCCAGAGTTTTAGGATACCTGTCAACGAGAGTTACTAAGGGGGAGTGGAATCAGCCCAAGAGAAAGAAGCGTGTTTCAGTCAGCAAAGCTGAACAGAGTTGGAGATGTGAAGAACATT
>JAQHUG010000022.1:5410357-5434083 GCA_028555095.1 Dicrostonyx torquatus | reverse complement strand
CACCTGGCATCCGATTGATGTTTACAAAGCACTCAAAGGAACCTGCAAATGAGATTCAGACTATAAAAAACACAAGTCAATAAAAGCCAGAGCCCGGTTGATGCCAATGCTGAAGTTATCCAGGAAAAACATTAGAACAGTAAGGTTAACTGTGCTTCTATATATACAGAGTGAGAAGAAATATTCTCATGGTAAATATAGATATGAAAGATAAAAAGACAGACCCAGATCAAACTTTCATAAATAAAACTTCAATAACTGAGGTGGGGAATGCTGAATCTCGTCCACAGATCAGACACTGTGGAGGAAAAGACTAACAAACTAAAGGCATAGAAAAGTTACTCCCAGAGAGAAAAATAACGTAAAACAATAAATTCATCAATAGAGGTAGGTACCTACGAGCTTTCCAAATTCATGGTGTAAAATCGCAATAGGGCTGCTGGGAGGTAGGATTGCCTGCTGCTCCTCTCACTCTGGCTATCACTGACTATAATCCCTGCCACCCCACAGCCTGGTAAAACTATGCCACCTTGTTTCTTCTCATCCCCTGGGAATTACGACCCTATGTGCCTGCTATTCCTGCTGTGACTTGCTCACTAACCATCTACCCAGAGGCTCGATATAACAAGCCATTGCCCTCCCCCTAAATCAGTTAATGTTAACTGACTGCCAAGGTTGTTAAAACTGTAGGGTCAAATATACACTTTCACCCTTTCTCATACCAGCCCCTGTGTTCCTTCTTCACTAGCCTTCTTTTATTTAATTTGGTTCTAAGACCTTGAATAGTTTTGGTGTAAAGAAAAGTAAATTTAGTCTATCCAGGTCTTCTACACAAGCTTCAACGCCTGTCCCAATCAATGCACACAAAGCAAATTTAGCAAATTAAATTTTCAAATTAAGCAAATTAAAATATAAGTGGACTGATCCTTAGAAGTCAATGAGAAGTAAGAGGAGTATGTGTTTGCTTGCTTCCTGTTCCACTTACGTTGGGTTCTGGGAACAGAGGTAGTAACATTTCTTCTCTTTCAATATTTAGGACACAGTTTTTCTACATAAGTATTTACAAATACAGTTCCTCATTGGAAAATTCCCATTAGCTACCACATCAAACATACACTTGTGCACTCATTGAGGAACAGAAGGGATTAATTTATCTTATTAGGAGTAATGCTCAGCTAATTACTCAATGGGTCTCCAATGGTGGATTTAGCAATGGGTTATGGTAACCTAGGATATCCTCTGTCCAATGTAACAGCAGTGTATGTCCATGTTCGATTAGTTACTGATACATTGAGCAAATAAATCCATATCACATATGGAGAAACTCACATCTGAGGATTTAACTGATAGGTGGCTTATGTATCAAACAACTATATGGAACTGGGAAATATGTTGGGACTGTTTTCTAGATTAAACAATCAGCCATTGGGAGAGGGGGAAAAAGTATCTCCTCCCTCAAGTTGAGGAGCTCCTGGCAACTGATGGCTACTGCTAGATGAGAATCCATTTTCTCCAGAGATGCATGTCGGTGACCTGCATGTGTTCCAGCAGATCATCCATGTATGGCGACCTGCATATATTCATGTATATAGTCTATGTCTGGGGACCTGCAACGTGTTCCAGTAGATGGTCCATGTTCAGGGACCTGCACATGACCTGCACGTGTTCCAGTAGATGGTCCATGTACAGGGACCTGCACATATTCATGTACCTCGCCCACATCTGGGGACCTGCATGTGTTCCAGTAGATGGTCCATGTTCAGGGACCTGCACATGTTCCAGTAGATGGTCCGTATCTGGAGACCTGCACATGTTCATGTACATAGTCCTTGTCCGGGGACTTGCACGTGTTCCAGTAGATGGTCCATGTCCGGGGACCAGCACGTGTTCCAGCAGGTGGTCCATGTCCAGGGACCTGCACATATTCATGTACCTCGCCCACATCTGGGGACCTGCATGTGTTCCAGTAGATGGTCCATGTTCAGGGACCTGCACATGTTCCAGTAGATGGTCCTATATGCATGTCGATACAGGCAACACTAAATGGAGTTAGCTGCTTTCAAAGCAAAGCACTTGGAGTCAGGAAAATAAAGGAGGTGGGAAGACAGAGTATAATTTGGAGAGGAGAGTTTGTAGACTGGACTTAAAGTACATACATGCATGTATGAAATTCTCAAACAGGAAATACGTTTCTTAAAAAAAATCTTCAAGTTCCAATGCATGGAAAGGAAAGTATGTTGTTACTTAGTCATCTCCTTATTCAATAAAGAGAATTATAATCTGACTCAGCCTATTTTTGGTTTATTTAAGAATCATAAAATGTGTGTTTATAGGGTTCACAGTATTAGAGGAATTTAAATAAATGGGCTGTTGAAATATACTCTCTGAGCAGACGTAAACACAGTGCCAGTGAGGAGGCTGCCTGACATTGCAAATAGGAAAGATTCCTTAAGAGTTACTAAGTTCTAATGAGTAAGTCCTGAGAGATGTTTAGAAATCCTCACAAGAAAATTTAGCTAAGAGTGTTCTCATGGCAAAGGAAGGTTCTTCCTCCATCAAAGAAGACAGGTTTTGCCCTCATATTGATGTTTACTATAGTTACCTGTGAATAAAAAACAAAAGCAAAAACAAGGCTTGGTGCTGGCTACACCGGATTGCTGAGCCTCAGGTCAAGCTTGTAACCAGCTCTGCTGAGGACCTCCTGGATGGATCATGGCCCAAACTGCCCACTCAGGTTTTGTCATTAAATCCTGGAAGACGCTGCTGAGGTTGTTTGAAATGGAATAGTGTTTTTACACGCAAGAATTAAAACTTAAAAACATTGTATGTGAGAATATAATAACCGAACAGTCGCTAATGTATAAATTCTGGTTATATTCTCTCTAGGCAAAAATGTTGACTGTCATTGTTTCAGGAAGGCTAAACTGAAACATGGACTAAGAATGCTAACTAAACTCTCTCATGTTCTCATCCCAAAAGGTACCACTGAGAGATTGTTTCCAGAGACACATGATGTAAGCAAATACTCTCCTGAAATGAAGCCCTTCCAGGAACGCTAAGAGGCCTTTTATCTAAATGGCATGGCCTAGATTGAGTAGAAGGGGCAATGATGTAGCTAAGCTGCAAGCATGATTGTGATTGGCAGAATAAATGGAAGTGAAAATTCATTTCCTTTCCAACCATACATTGTGACTCTAAATGTCCAACAGGAAAAAGAAACTAAATTGCCTTTCCCTGTTAAACAATATGGAAAACATGAGTCATTTAGAAATATTTTACCTATGAGAAGACACTCTTTGGGAAACTATAGGAAAACTGGCTAGAAATAGGGCACATCTTTTATTTACAGTGTCACTCAGAAACTCACCTAGGTATACACTGAAGGACATGTGTCTTTCCTGGTACGCAGCATCTATCAGAAGATGTATGCTAACACCTCCAGTTTCATTCTATTAAAAGATAGAACAGTGACTATCTTTGGGTGTGATACTCTTTGGGTGTGGATCTTCATAAAAGTTAGCAAGGATTTTCAGGTCACCATTCCTTGCTGGGAAAGCTACACTAGAAAACAATCTAAATCAGACTTCCCAGTGGTCTTGTGAGTTTTTAATTTAGGCTAAGTCTCCAAAGTAGTGTTAGGTATCTGAGATCAATTTTCTCAATTTTGTTTATTACTTATCCAATATGTTATTAATACTTTAAGCATTAAGATATATTCATTTTTATTTTATTAATAAGTGACTTTACATAAGTATCACCAATTATTCAGAGGCATTGGTGGTTTTAAACAGTACTTTAAGAAGCTATTAAAACTGCTAAAGGAAAATTGCTTCCTGTTAGAAATTAGATGAGGAGGACCAGATTGACTTTGAAATGACAGTCATTTGAAAGATGCAACACTGATCACGTATCTTTTATGAGTTAGTGGGAGGACTGCTTAGTAGGCAGCTAAAGAACATTCTAATGAGATGCCAAGAGGATGTACGATAGACAGAACCAACACCCAGCACCCAGGGTATATAAAGAAGCCTAGCAGCTAACAAAAGTCAGCGACTTGTTCTCTGCAGTTTAGTTGAGGCCTGGCTGTCTTCCTATTTTATCATGTCCAATAACTGCTGCTCAGAAGTCTGCAGATCCACTGAGATGAGGTGTAGAGATGCCCCTTGCTCTCCTACTAGCAGCCTGGGCAGCAACACACCATGTGACAACTGTCATGAGCCATGCAGTGAACATAGGAGCTGCCAATCAACCAGCTGCAACAGGAGCACTGGCAGCCCTTCAGCCAGCTCTCCAGTTACTTCAGGGATATCTGGACCCCAGGAAGAAAACAGCTGTCTTCCTGGCACATCCCGCAATTCCATCTTTGGCCATCCAACATCCTGCAGGCAACCTTTGAGCTGCTTCCCTCCAAGCTACCAGTCTTACAGCTATCAACCCTTGGGATACCTGACCTATGGCCGTCAACCACTGAGAAACCTGACTTATGGATGCCAGCCTTTCAGCTCCATGCCTGACCACTACAGGCCCGCAAGCTATACATACAGCAGGTTTCAACCATATTCTTCTTCTTTGAGTGGTTGCCGTTACCCTTACTAAAGAAATTCATGAGTAGCTGAAGCACCCTCATGCTTCTGACTACAAGGGAGATCAGCCAGCATCACAGGGAGGGCTTTTGTTCCATGGGGCTATGTTGTCTCTGCTCATTCTCTAGTAATTCTCTTCAGCGGAACTTCTTGGTGCTTTGGGCATGTATACCTCTTTAGTATTTTTGCAAAGCTTGAAATTGTCCTACTTCACCAAAATATTTTTCTTCTGTGTTCATTCTAATTAAACTGTGTCTTCGCATAAAGATCATGCTTATCTTGTGTCATCATTTACATAGGTTTAATTTGCCTCTGGTTTTCTGTAGAAGCTATAGTAGTAGCTACTTTAGGTGAAAATGATGATTATTTGGGATTAACTATGGAGAATATTAAATATTTCTGAAAGTTTTAATGACTTAATGTAAAAGAAATATTTTTAAAAGATTTAAAAAGAGATCTATTAAAACTATGAGAAACACCAGACAGTGGTGGTGTATCCCTTTAATCCCAGCACTTGGGAGGCAGAGGCAGGTGGATCTCTGTGAGTTCTAGGCCAACCTGGTCTACAGAGTGAGGTCTAGGACAACTAGGGCTGTTGTATGAGAAAACCTGTCTCAAAAAATCAGAAACCAAAAAATCAAAAAGACCTATGAAAGTAAGTGTCAGCAAACCGACTCAGTGCACAAAGGTGCTTGCTGTGTAAGACTGGTGATCTGAGTTCTAACTCTGGAACCTATGAAAAGAAGGAAAAAGTTCAACTTTAGGAAGTTGTCCCCTGGGCTTCACACATGTGGTATGCATCAACAGACACTTACATCAGAGAGACAGACAGAGAGACAGAGAAAGAGAGACATAGAGAGAAAGAGAGAGAGAATGGGGAGGAAGAGAGAAAGAGGGAGAGAGAGACTTTTTAAAAAAAAAAAGAAGAAACTCAATGAATCATTGTAAGATAGTGACTGTAAACATGTCCGTGTGCGATGTGGTTGCATGATATTAAGATTCTTCAGGAGTTTGGGCATGATGATATGCACATTTAATCCCAGCACTTGGGAGGCAAAGGCAGGTAGATCTCTGTGAGTTTGAGGCCACTCTGGTCTATAGAGTGAGTTCTATGTTAGCCACGGCTGTTATACAAGAGGAACCCTGTCTCAAGAACAAAAACAAAAACAAAACAAACAGCAAAACAAAGAAAAAAAAGGTCTGCAGGAAGTTTCACTTTGATAGGATGATATTAATAACAATGTTATAAGATATAAGTCCACAGATTTATGGTACCTCAAACCCACAAAAAAGGATTAGCTTAGATTTTGCAAGTTTCTCTTTTGAAATCACTGGCAGAGCCAATTAGGATCCTCATACATTTATTTAAAGAGTAATTGACAGAGATGTCACTATGATGTGGCTACTAAGAGGGACCTACTGGTAATACTCCCTGCAGCTTAGTCAGCGTGGAACTCATCTCTGTGGCTTTACTTGTCTGTAAGAGAGGCTATTACAGCTTAGGCAATTCTCTAAGTCCAGAAAAATAGGAATATAGAAATTGTAGAACATACAACAACCTGGCATAGGGATTAACCTAAGACAGAATTAAGGGGCTAAAAGAAAATAAAGAAAATAGACAGTGCTTACTCACTAATGCATTCACTCTGTCTGAGTTCTGATGTGAACACTGTAATATTTTGCAAGGCCCATATA
Organism: Dicrostonyx torquatus; assembly: GCA_028555095.1. Taxonomy (NCBI): domain Eukaryota; kingdom Metazoa; phylum Chordata; class Mammalia; order Rodentia; family Cricetidae; genus Dicrostonyx; species Dicrostonyx torquatus. The sequence goes on along the minus strand of JAQHUG010000022.1, from coordinate 5,427,805 downwards.
CTTCATGCTCTTGCTTTGGTTTAGCAAATCCCATATGTATTGTTTCATTTTCATGGGATAAAATAATGGTGGACTATCGTTCTTTTGCCTAAAACAAGTTTTTCAATTGCTAACTTATCAGTTGTTCCTTTCAAATTGGAAATTCTATATTTTTTGCCAAATCAAAGTAACATATAAAACCAGGGAATATGACTTGGGTTCTTATCATCACGAACATGCATTCACGTTTCTATCAGGATCACAGAGAACAAATACTGTATGGCAGGGTCTTCTTATGCATTTCCACACTGACAGTTCTCTGCAATGCTCATATACTGAAAGAAAAAGTCATAATAATTTTGCAAGTAAGAAGGCCTACATTTGGAAATTTCAAGCAAATTTTCTGCTATAACTTTCTATGTATTTATCTATGCATCGACATATCTTTACACTAGAGATCAATAGATAGATAGATAGATAGATAGATAGATAGATAGATAGATAGATAGATAGATAGATCAATGGTCACTTCAGGACATATATGAAAATTGTCTTGGATAATTTATTTTAATTTTCAAATATTTGAGTGATCTTTGTACTACATTATAAAAAACTTTATAGAAAAACTGTGTGACATTAAAATCTCTTATTACACATTTCTGGTATATAGCTTTTATATTTTTAATTTTGTTTTTAGTTATGTATTTATATGTTGGGACCATTTGGAGTCCTGGCTTCCAGCTGCTCTTCCCTGCTAGAGGCAAGCATGTGTTGCCTTGCCTTGAGAATCAGAGGATAAGGTTTTCAGCTGTTGGCCCACCTGACTGTTGAGTATATAAGCTTCCATGGTGCTACTGAATAAGGGGCTTCTTACCAGTGACTCTGACTCTCTGTGTTGTCTCCCTGTCTGTGAGTCTTTGTGTGTTCCAACCTCCAGTCCCTAGCCCGAAGCAGCTCGGTAACTGAATGGTAGTGCATAGAGCCAGGCAGATAGGCGTTTGTGCACAGCAAATGGAGGCCCCAGTGAGACCTCTCAGAGTTCTCTAGTTCCCCATCTCACTGGGACCTCCATTTGTTGTGCACTAATGCCTGTCTGTCTGTGCTCTACGTACTACCATACAGTTCCCGAGCTGCTTCGGGCAAGGGACTGGAGGTTGAAACATACAAAGACACACAGAGACAGACAGACAGAGAGGGAGACAGCACAGACAGAGACAGAGACACAGACCTCTGGTCACTGGTAAGAAGCCCTTTATTCAATAGCACCATGAAGGCTTATATACCCAACAGTCAGGTGGGCCAACAGGTGAAAACCTTATCCTCTGATCCTCAAGGCAACACATGCTCGTGAAGCACAGCTTTCAGTAACTTAAATCAGATGTAAAGATCTCTAACAGGGAAGAGCAGCTGGAAGCCAGGACTCCAAATGGTCCCAACATTTATGTGTGTATCTATGTGCACAGCTATAGGAGGTTGCAAGTTGCCTGTCATTGGTGCTAGGAACTGGCTCTTGATTGATCATTGAGCCATCTTTCCGGCTTCCCATGTTTCTGGTGCATAATACTGAATTGACATTAACCTTACTTCTGTATTACTGATGCAGAAATAGGTTCAATAAAAGGAATCCTCTTATAAGATCATTACTAGCTCATGAAGCTCATTTTCAATTCAAAACAATTTATTGATATTATAATATATAGCTGAATTATAATAACACTCTATTAACAGAAGTAGATATTTATTCCATGGCAATTTGATCATTCTTCGAAGAAGTATTTTAAAGGAGTAAATATTATATAGTAGTAAGAATGAGAATTGAAACAACACTTTTTATTTATAACTACAAATTACCCGTCTATATAGGAAAGCACCTCTGCACACTAAGCAAAAAAATGAAGATATTTTCACTGTGAAATAACTTAATTTGGAAACAACTGTTTCAGAAAGCTTTAGTCATTGGGTACACTATTCAAAAGACCCATCTCTCTGTGCATTTTGCTATCTAAAGCAATCACTTACGTCAACTAGTTTCATTTCAAGTTTCATACATATATAAAATGCTGAAGAGATGATTAATAAGATGTTTCCCAACTGATAAGTTGACATATGCCTATGACCCCAGAATTTGTGATGCTGAGCCTGAGAGGTCATAGGTTGAGGACAGCCTCAACCTATATAGTAAGATACTGTTGAAGGGAAGAAGAAGTGATAGAAAATAAGGGGCCCATTATTAATACCATGTTTAAACAATGCTCACTGAATAATGTGTAATTATTAGTCATTATGAGAGGAAAATTAAAGATTATTCATAGAGAATATAAAAGTTAAGCAGAGGGGCTATAAATGAGTTGGACTATGTCATGACATGATATCTGAACTGTTTTCCTGCACACTGAAGACTAGAAATAAAGAGGGAAATGAATGAGAGGAAACTGCATGTATTTTCAGACTGATTGAAGAATAATCTTGATAAATTAGAAAGACTGGGAAATGGTTAGCTGGCTGAAGTGTTGAGGGTTGAGGATAGTGTAAAACAAGAAGAGGTTTTAGAGGTAGATTAGGCATCAAACACCAAAGATCAATATGAATAAAGAAAAGCATAAAAGAAAGAGCTTGATCATCTTGCAAGGAATAGACTGGAATGGGACACAGGGACTTTTACAAGTAGGCTGTGTAGTTGCTACCCTAAAGATGTATGGAGAAATCCAAATGAGCCTGATGGGAAGTAGAAGGCATGTTAGACATTGCCAGAAGAGTGTTAGTATTTGCTTGTCAATCATGAAATAGTAAGAAATGAAGTAAAGAAAAATAAAGAAATTAATATTAGCACTGTTTTTTTTTGTTTTGTTTTTTGATATAGAATTTCTCTGTAGCTTTGGAGCCTGTCCTGGAACTAGCTCTTGTAGACCACGCTGGCCTCTAACTCACAAAGATCCACCTGCCTCTGCCTCCCGAGTTCTCGAATTAAAGGCATACACCACCACCGCCCAGCTAGCAACAATTTTTATTTTGAGAAACTAGATAAATAATTTCAATTCATTAAGACAGGGAAAATACAGTTTATTAAAACTAGTAAGTAAAATAAAGAGTTATGTTTTGGATAAAAAGTTTAAAATAGTAATAAAAATCATGCTAAGTATGTTGGTATATGACTATTGTCCGAACATTAGGGATATGGAAATAGGAAAATCAGGAGTTCAAAGCTATCGTTGATCACATTGCAGGTCAAGGCCAGTCTTTCTATCAAAATATAAGGCAAAAGATAATTTAAAAAACAAACCAGCACAGAAAAATATGAAGTAGGAAACTTGTAATTTAAAATAAAATGATTTTTTTAAACGTTTACTTCATTTATCCAATATTCAAAATATTTTGTAGCTGGCCTTACTTTCTCAGAGAACTGACTATGAGAGATGTTGATAAAGATTACACATTGCCTACTGTCTCTATGAAGTAATATCTTAGACCTAGGCTTTAAGTAATAATAAGGGTATTAATTTGAGAAGAAATTGCTACAGAAGAGAAGAAAACTGGATAAGAGGGAGCCTTCAGTGTCGTGAGTTGGCGTTATTCTCTGCTACACCTACTAAAATTATTAGACGCTTGGAACATGAGGATATGCACGTTATCAACTTTGCATAGGCTCACTTGTTACATTCCTGGAGGATGCTGAAACAGCAAAAACAAAGAAATTCCAAAACATATGTTGGGACTAATGTGAGAAAATAAAACACATGTAAGACCTTCCTCTCAGTGTGGAGCTAATGAATATTGGAGAGCATACACTTCAAGAGGAACTAGAACTCTTGGATCTTCCTCTCACTTGTACTTTCTGGTCATGAGTGCCATATTTTCTATTTTATCACCAGGATGTGCTGCCTTGACAAACATTCAAAAGTAATTCGGCAAAGTACTATGGATAGAACCCTGCAAACCTGTGAGCCAAAATAAACTTTTTATTTCATAACTTGGTTATCCAAGGTATATATTACAATGATATCAAGTTAGCACAGAAGGGGAAAACAGTGTAAAATTCATGAGACTCAAAGGTGATTATTTAGGAAATTCCAAACATTTAAATTAAAGTGAAAAATCAGATGATATGGAAAAGGATAAGAAAGAGCTTTACTGAAACTCTGACAAAACTGAATAGGATGCAGAATTCACAAAAACTTCGTGTTTAAACAAAATTAAAAGCATGGAGGGTGATTCAGACGTATTATAAATAAGATTTAATGTTCTAACTTGATGAGAAAAATCAACATATTTCACTGTCAAGTACAGCTTTCACCTTTCTGTGTATTTCATTGCGTTCCCCACCAACCATTTCTAACAATGTACATAATAACTTATATTCATCTTAACTTCATGCTACTGGCCAGACAACCACACATAAATGATCTACATATAAAAATAAACAGTTCATCACTGTAGAGGTATAAAGGGATTGTAAGCACAAATATAAGTGATAAATTAGGCTGCATGTCAGATAGGCATAGTGAGTCAACCCTGTGTCTGTCATCAAGGGGTGATAAGCTGATTGATCGTATCAATCTTCTTGAAGTGATATGTGCTAAACCCAATACATGCTTTAATTACTGATGATCAATGGTGGGATTCAACCTACTTATGAAACTCTTGCTCCTATTTTGTCCTACTTACCTGACACGTTTCAATAGCCAAGGTAGAGAGACAAAATTTTTACTGTTGTCTAAAAAGAAAAATGTAGGTAGTTTGCCTACTTCCACACAGAAGAAGAGCTCTCATCGATCAGTGTCTGCCACTTGTTTACAAGCCACAGAGAACAACAAAGTGAACAATCTTCAACTGTCACAAAGTTTTCAGACAAAGTACACATGTCACCATCTTCAGAAGACAGTTATGAAGGCAAGAAGGAATCTTTGGGAGAGCATAAGAATTTGAAGAAGTCTACTTTATCTAGAGTCCTTGAAGTTCTTACAACAGATAGGAAATGTCAGAAAGACTTCAGGAACTCATCTCAACCCCCAATGGCTTCAGTGGCTTCTTTGATTCTCTACCAGGGATGGACCACACATTGATGGGAAGTGATCTGAGACAGGGAGGAGTGTGTTCTTTGAGAATACTGACTTCAAACTTCAAGTATGAAATGTTGAAACAAAAATGGATTCAAATCCAAAGTGGTGGTCACTCACATCTCAATGGCACAGTATATCATTATTTTAAAAATAAACATATAAACACATATTAAAATGTGCCTTTACTGTGTGTGCTTCCACAATACGCGAGATCATCTCACCTTTCTGGAAAACAACAAAGCTCCATGAACAAGTTATAGTCTATTTCTAAAGGGGAGAATAGGGACACCAGTCTTCTAAACTCTTCAGTGAAAAGTAAGAGAAGCAACAGGATTTTTGTACAATAGTAAAACACTCACCCCATGTTGTGGGATTTTCTTCTGTATGCTATGATTACCATTGATTAATAAAGAACTGCTTTGAGCCTATTGCAAGGCAGAACAGAACTTGGCAGGTAAAGCTAGGCTGAATGCTTGGAGAAAGAGAGCAGAGTCAGAGAGAAGCCATATAGCCCCGTGAGAGACGGACCGTAACTTCATCTGGTAAGCCACAGCCTCATGGCGATACACACATTACTAGAAATGGGTTAAATTAAGATATAAAAGTTAACCAATAGGAAGCTAGAGCTAATGGGCCAAGCAGTGATTTAATTAATACAGTTTCTGTGTGATTATTTCAGGGCTAAGAGGCTGAGAACCAACAAGCGGCCTTCCTACAACAATCACATGGCTCTTGCATGATGTACTAAGATGCTGGATGGCTGGTTCTCATCAAATGTACCCTTGACCCATTGGGATAATCTTGAAAAGCAGTATCTGTGGTTCTAGAACATATCTGTCCCCAGAATAGAGACTTTTGTAAACATTAACTTGTTTGTTTATGGAGAAGATTGTGAAATAAGACTAAAGAAAGTTTTCCTTTGGCTTTCACATAAGCACAGTTATGAGATTTTTATTTTTACTTTAATTGTTGCTACATATTTGCATATGTTTTGGGAGGGTTTGGCAGACAAAAAGTAAAGCAGGAAATAATGCAATCATATTAAAATCTCAAAACTTGGGGTGGGTAAAAATAAAAAACTCAAAACTTTAAAAATTTTTGCAAAATGACATATTTCTTCATGTGCTATTAAATTAATCTTGATACTAGTTCAATATAATTTCATGAAGTCCAAAGTCTCCCAGTAATGGTCCTGGATGAAAAACTTATTAATTTCGTAATATTTGTGCATAAGCTGAAGGCAACTCACTTCATGTTTATTTCCTAAAGTTGACTATCTTGAGTAGGAATGTGCAACATTTCATGAGTAATAGCACATATGCTATATGTTTATAGCATGGCACTTCCTTGCATCTCTGAAAATCAAACCCAAGTTCCAAATATTACAATGTTGTCAGGGCAACACATACTCCAAGTTGCTATGTTGTCAAGGTAAATATGTGGAGAACATCACATACCTTCATTCTCAGCTGACTATGAAAAGAAGAGAAAGACTTGGCATTTTCTTTCTAATAAAGTTAATAAATTTTGACCTATGGACACCATTTTAGGATGTCAACACTTCATCCAGGAACAGCAATATCAGAACATTTGAAAGAGGAGGACAATGGCTTGTGACATTCATATAGGTGATAAATACGACACACAGTCATTCAAATAGGCTAGTTTAAGCAAGCATCACTGTGAGTGGGAACAGACGCAAAGCCAATACAGTGCACAGGTGACAGGTGACAAACTGTGCCATAGCCTCTCAAGTCTGGTAAGAAAAAACAAAATTAAGACTGTCAACATAGAGAAGACACAAAGTGGATGTGCTTTACTAGTGGGTCATCTTCACAGGCAGCACTAAAAAAAAAGAAATATATTAATGAGATGGTATGAAGCAGATGGATGGAACTAAGTAAAGGAAGAGATCCACCAAGGCAAATGCAAAACATGGTCCAATTCTTTACGGGCTTAGGCAAGCTGTTCCTTGCCTCCTTGCCTCTTAACTGAAAGCCTGAATTAACACAACCGTGCTTGTAAGACAATCACAGTATCCTGTGAACTTCAGTCCTCATTCTCTTAGGAGCAATGACATCTCTCCAGGATCTCTCTCTGATTCTGAGATGATGTTCTCTACTTGACCGGCTGGTGCTGCGCTTGCCTCACAGACATCTGCCCACTCTCTGGTGTTAAACCTTCCAGAAACTAACCCTCTAGCTGTGTGCTGTTTCCAGATTTTCTCATTTCCCTTCTAGTTCTTACTTTGTCTCCAAACCCTATTGTGCAATTTGCTCATCAACTATTACCTTTCAAACCTCTGCTAACCATAAAGACCTGACACATGCCAGGGTTATTCATTAAAGAGTTTCTGTCCCAAATCTGTCTGCAATTGCTTCCAGCTTCTCTGCTTCACTTCAAGTGGCCACTGATCTTTAAAGTTTGTGCCCAGCATTGCCATCCTTTGAGCTATCTTTCCTGTGGTTTTTAGCCTCTCTGAGTAATGTTTCTTAAAAAGCTTCTTGAGCCCGGATTCTGTGCTTAAGAGTTTTCAGCCTGTTTCCCACACACTTAGACCTTTTCCACCAACTTGTTCTTCCTTTGGGGTATTTAATCTCCAGTAATTACATCCACATTGACTTCTCATCCCACGATCTTACCTATACCTTGGTAAGTAAACATAACCTTTAGGTTGCTAAGTTTTTTTTTCAGACTGATAAATAAGGGTGCTTCTAGTTCAGCGGCTGTTTTCTTTGATGCACTTCCAAGTACAATGAATTACTTTGTAATTATTAGTTCCTTCACTAGAATGTCCTTGTTATTAAGACTCCTTCATTTCTGTATCATCAATCTCTCTTCACATAGACATAAAGGTTTCTACACAGATCTCTAAATAAACTTGCTACAGATTGTATAAAATCAACTGTTCTGTATTGTCTTCAAAGGAAACATATGCTCTTGTTCTATTAAAAACATAACAAAAGGAAAAGCAAATATCTGGAAAAGAAGGCAGGGCACATACTTTCAAGAACCCGATTGAATGTGGGATTCTATGTGAGTGCTTGAAGCATAGCTGTATTTCTAGCAATTGGTAAGAAAATTATGTATGTCGTTAATTGGAATAGACAACGTCATGCTGTAGTGATGAACAATTCCAAACTTCCACATGCTTCTATTTGAAATGGTCTATCTTTGCTTCAGCTTCAAAATTCTTCTCATGAGTGGAATGACAGAAACTTACAATGTCTATCCTGACCAACAGTGCAGAACACAAAGGACTGCATGAATTATAGTTCTTGACAGTTGAAAACATCCCATTCCTTTTTCTCCTTAAACTTCTGATTCCCTCTTGCCTGATCTTCACGAATCTTTGCATAAAGCGGGTCACTATCACCTGAAATTATTGATTTTTCTTTTAGGCAAATGCATATGAAAGTCACTCCTAAATATAGTTTTCCTATGTGCTCAGCTGGGAACTTGTTCATTTCATCCACTACTTACATCACAGTAGCTATAATTACATATTTATGTCAAGCAAACAGCAATAATCAATAACAATAATAATCACCGAACACATACAGTCATTATTTTATTTCATTTTTGAAACAAGGACATTTGTTTTATGGCTGGTTGAAATCCTCAAGATGTACTGGATGCTGCAAAAGCTCCCCGCTTGGGTTTAGGGGTCGTCCCTGCAAGGAATCCATGTCTGAATCTTCTGTAGACAATTTTTAGGTGCCTCATCTGCCCAGGTCCAGTATGTTATTTTTGAGTAAGAAAGCTCAAATAGACAAACATCTAATTCAAAGGTTCACATAAGTAAGATTCCATTAGGTTTTCTTACCATTCCATTTATCTATGTCTTCATTCAACTGGTGACTCAGCTGGGAGCCACGATGAAGTTGCCAATAACATGTTGATTGTGTTGTGACCTTCAACCCCAAGACTGCCATATCCAAACTGCAAATAAAGCAAGTTTCTTTCTGCAAGAACCTCAACATGCCCTTTCCTTGTAGGTTGGTCGATTTTTTTATGGGGTATCTCCTTATGAACTCTTTGGGAACTGTATTTCACATAGAGACAGAGCTTGCTGCAATATAGTCAGTTCCTAAAACTTAACTCTCTAGGATCAACACACAGTTTAAAGAAAATTACCTAGTTGTCTACCTTGCAACATTTTTCTTTCTTTTCTTCATACCTTCCTCCATTCCTCTCTGTCACCCTACTCTTTCCCTCTCTATCTCTCTCCCTCTCTCTCTCCCCATCTCTCTCCCCATCTTTCTTTCTCTCTCTTTGTCTCCTGTGTGTGTGTGATGTATACACATATATCCTCTTACAGAATGTAGTGTGTTTAGAGGAAATGCAATACTTATAATAAAAATGAAACTATTAACAAGGATATTAACAAATGCTGTAGGCCAATGATAATCAACTGTAACACGAAATAAAAATACATGTCGATTATATTTTATTGCATCTAATCCTCATAGTCACCCACAAATAAAATACCACACTTAACTCCATTTTCAATACATAGATATTAAGTTTCAAACCATTTGGTACTTATCTGGGTAACATAGATGTAAGCCAGGAAACCTAAATATTGAAATCTTACGTGAAGCAATTACATATAAAAATTTCCAGGATGCCAAACCTAGAAGATTATGGATTGTGCAGAAGGGATTGGTGACCTAGTGACCTGCTGTCAAGCAAGTTAATTTTCTTTACTGTCTAAGGAAATTTATCCTTTCTTTCCACTTAACTTTTAGAGGATAGTTATTATTGTATATCTGTGTATATGATACTAAAGAAAATTAATGACAATAATATCATTAGTTTATTTAATTAGTAGAATATCCAAAGTGAGAACAATAGAGAATTATAAAAATATAATGTTCAACTAACATACGTGATGCACTTTCTTAATATGTATAAACAATTAACTTTGGGTATGCTTGAAAAAGTACTGAAGAACTAAGAAAAAAATTGTTCAAGGTTAACACCCAATATATAGAAATGCTAGATAATAATAGATTCAAGCTCATTAATGCACAGACCTGTCTGCACATCCCACAGTGATTAGGTCTTAATAAAGCTGCTTCAAGCTGTATACATTCCTTGTTTCTCTGAAAAGTTAAACATGAGTCAAATTCAGTATCTTGTCTTTCCCTTGTATTTCTTGTATTTCTTCCTTTCAACTTTAAGCTTTCTGGTCTGCCCTTGAGCTTTTGAAAACATTAATGAAAAGTCAAACCAACAATGTGAAGTCATGAGGGCATCGGCTTTCCAGGGCAATGCTGTTAAATGTGAGCATTGTTATACTCGATGTCTACAGTTCAGTTTCTACACAAGTATGGACGTGTAAGTGCCTTTGCTAGTTAAATCACAAGGTTGCTCTTTTGTCTGACAGTACCTTAGCAAGTGGATTGGAACATAGTTAAGAAAAGGAAATATGCAATTTCCTGTGATCTGAAGACTATAAGGCATCCACCATTCTATCTTATAAAGTCTACTTAGTGTAAATTTAGTTTCCTTTGCTCTGTGCTTATCCCAAAGGATTTTAACCTTTGGGGAATATGGGAAAGAGCTCCATAACTCTTTTTTAATGAGTTGAAAAGACTGCACTGGCTCATTAGAGGAAGAGTTTTTCTGACTCTTGGATGACATACATCTTTTGTCCAATAGCTAAGGAAGTTTATTCCTTGTACCTTATCATTGCTCAGAATATACAGCCCCAACTCTACAGACCTGAAAAGACTATTTTATATCTTCTTAGAGAATATTCATTTCCTCTGAATGTTGCACCAAATTACCACACACTTTGCAGCCTAAAATAATAGAACCTTATTTGCTTCAGGTTCTGAAGGTTGAAAGTCCAAAATCAGTATTATTGACCTAAAATTGGGGTGTCAGCAGTGCTGATTCCCTACAGTGTGTTCAGTAGAAAATATGCCCATCTTTCCCATTTTCTAAAGGTTGTTGGCTTCATTTGGGGCTAAAACATTCAACTCTCTCTCTCTCTCTCTCTCTCTCTCTCTCTCTCTCTCTCTCTCTCTCTCTCGTCTTCCTTTTCTTTTCCCCCTCCCTCTCTTTCAGTTGCTCCCTTCATCAGAGAAAGAAGAATATGATCACACTAGGATTGTCCAAGTGAATCTGCCTGAAGAGTTACTTTATTCATTTCTATGATGTTCTTTTTACTGTGTCAGGTGACAATCTCAGGTTCCCAGGGTAGGCATTTTGGGGGAGATAGGTAATAGACAATAATGCAGTATTAAACAGAGGAGAATTGATGAAAGGAATGACATTTTCAGCAGTAAATTGAAACAGAGTTATAATAATGAGTCTCCAAAGTTTTCAGAGGACAGTGCCATATAAATAACAATAGTCTTTACTTGCAGATTGGGGAAGCCTGCCGATTCTAGGACTCTGATATCTGCTCAATGTCTTCCGAGGATGGAGACTGGGAGAGAAAACGGTTTATAAACAGAACAATTCATGAAACAATGAAAAGAATGAAGACAGGGAGAGCTTCGTGTATAAATACGACATTCTGAGGAGGAGATAAAACACAAAAGGCAGTGAGAAGCTGAGTGAGCACTGCTTCGGGGAGCATTTCACTATTTGTGCTACCACATCCCAATAAATTCAGACACATTATAAAGGCCCAGGCTTTGAAAACTTCTTATGTTGGATGACATTCTATGCTGTGTTTCTGAACTTCCGCTTTTATGAAAAAAATATCAATTTAAAATACTTTTTTATTCAGTGCTAGGGTAGAGACAGAACATGTTGTCTTTACAGCTCATTTCGTTCTTTTTGTCTCCCTTGAGCCTGTTACAAAGAAGCCTGGAGTGAGAGACTAGTGCTCAGTTCAGCAGCAAATAGACAAAAACTGGAAGGATACACTGAAGATCAGCATGGCCCCTGCAAAAAGATAACACACATACTCCTTAAAGAACTTATTACGTGTGTGTGTGTGTGTGTGTGTGTGCGTGTGTGTGTGTGTGTGTACGCACATGCATGCATGCACAAACAATTTTAAATATGCCGGGCGGTGGTGGTACACGCCATTAATCCCAGCACTCGGGAGGCAGAGGCAGACGGATCTCTGTGAGTTCGAGACCAGCCTGGTCTACAAGAGCTAGTTCCAGGATAGGCTCCAAAGCTACAGAGAAACCCTGTCTCGAAAAAGAAAATTATGTGAAATTCTGAAAACAGTGAAGGAATGATAGACAAGGAGAGTGACACTAGGCTCCACCAGCATCTGAACGTTACAACACCAGGACTCATCTGCAGTGGAAAATTCAGCCCCAGATGCCTTATACATCTAATTCCTCCTATTTTCTTTCTGCTTGGGGGCTGAAATAACCTGCATGATATCCTGGAGGTTTCCACAGCCAACTGATGTGACTCTTCTCACGTGAAAGCAGTTCTAGCAGAAAGAGCAACGTGTTGAAGGAGAGTTGTCCCCTGACTGCTGTGTTCTGTAAAAAACTCCAGGGTTGCATTAATAAGGACTCCTAAAATGTTTCAGAGTGGCTCTAGGTTGACAACGAAGTGCAATTTTCAAAACCTAGGTGAAAGGCATCAAATAGCGACCAATGCATCCTGGATACGAAAGAGGATGGTGTCTTTTAGCACCTGTCCCTGTCGCTGCTTACCTTCCCTGAAGTCAGCACTGCTCTCAGACTGAATGCATCACTGTTACATATGTTGTGACTTTTTACATGTTGTAATGTTGAAATTTATTAATACACATGTTGCTCTTTTTAATTTAATGGAGTCTGTAAGTCTGAAGCATAGGTTTTCATTTGTTGAGGACAAACTGTTGGTTCTTAAGTTTAAATTAAAATCTTAAAGCTTCCTGTAGCCTTACCTTAAAGGAGTGGAGCACACCATTTACTATGCCTAGTGCCTTGTAGCAACCACACGGGTTATTCACATGAAGCCTTTCAACATGGCCATTACATTTTGTCACCACAGACCAAACATAACTCCAGTCCAGAGATACGCTAAAATCAATGTTCCAAAAAAGTAAAGGACAAGCAAATCACATTTGCTGGGCAAATGTTCTATATCTAACAGCAAAGAGGTTTCACAGCATGGGCAAAGGGCACATGGTGCATAATCTTAGTCAATTAAGAAACTACAATATTGACAAAATGCATTTCTTTGATAGTACATGGGGTAGAAACTGTTTAAGAAGGGGCTTTCATTGAAGCTTCAGTTGCTTAGCAACCACTGACCCATGGGGACCACTTCATTTTTAGTCTGGAATAATAGGTCACCAAATGTCACCAGGATTACTGTGAGCCTCACATAAGGAATTCTCCAAGCACCTCAGTGGAGATGTTGTCATCAGAGTCTGGCCTAACACATAACACATATTTGTGGGAAAATGTACATAACACATATTTGGGGAAAATGACTCACTTAATAGATAGACCTCTTCTTTTTCAAGTGACAGTGTTGAGATAGCCAAGCTATTCACCTTTGAAGAATGTGTGATCAAATCCTGAAAGATTTTTTTTCAGAGTCAAAGAGTAGAAAAATATAGCTCCTTGCTTTATTGAAACCTTGTTAACCCTTTAATAACTATGCTGTAGAATCCTGTGGAGACATGAACTCTTGTTAATCGCCAATTGGCATATGAGAGTTTGCCTAGCAACACCGAAATCACTATTCACTAAAGCTATGGTCTACAGAAGTTGACCATTGGGCAATGCTCAGAGTAGTGATTACCGGTTCTTTGAAGACTCAAAACAAACTTGTTTTTGTATGAGCCCGAAGACACGAGCAGCTGTAGCTAAACAGTGCAGTAATGAGATGTTATGTGTTATTGTGAGAGTCTGGAGATGTCCCTAGCAGTCACCAGGGAAGATATAAAGAGTCCTCCAACAGCAGCCAGGCCATACCCACGCAACTGCTTCTTGCTTTCACTCAGTCTCCATGTCTCTTCTGGGCTATCCTGGACTTTGCAGGGCTACCTCCCACAGAAATGACTGCTACATCCCCGTGACACCTTCCATCACCATCTGCTCCGATGATGTAAACCCGGCCTTCAGACATTACATACCCAGCAGCTGCCAAGGCAATCTCTGGCTTCTGAATCATTGCCAGGACTCCTACTGTGAAGCACCTTGTCGTGAAGCTCCCAGCCATGAGCTCAAGACTTGCACTCCAGCTGGTGATCCCTCGGACTCCTGTGTGCCTTGCAGTTCCCCATCTGCAAATCAAGTTGTGAGTGCCTGCGAAACCACCAACATCGGATCCAGACCCAGCTGCAGTCCCTGTACTGGGACCAAAGGGTATGTATCCAATTGTACCCCAGCTACTCGACTTGCATCTAAAGCCTGCCAAACTCCTCAAAATGGCTCCTGCTTCATAGGGCAATTTAATTCCTTCCCTAAGAACCTCCAAACCATACGGCACTGTGGTCTGGGCAACAGTGGATATAGAAGCTACGGAAATTTTGGATTCATCACCAATGGCTTCTCCCCATATTGTTCCATTACCAGTAGCTACCAACCCCCAAGTTACCTAATGAGATACTGCCAGTATTCAAATTATAGGCCTTCAAGCTGCCCACCACGGGGCTACTTGTGTAGAAATTTTCAGTCTCCGAACTACATGCCTAGTGCATTTCCACCTCTGAGATATTTGTGCAGCAATAGAAGACCTCTGAATTGCTACTGATGGACTTACAGCTTGCACGAGAGTTCTGAATAGGCTGATGAAGCAGATTTTTCCCGGTTGTAAGGTCTCTATTATTCTGCTAAATTGTTTTATTTATCTTTAGAAGATTGTTGCACTGGCCTCAAGTGTAACCCTAGACCTGGTTAACCACTCAGTAGTTTGGCTTAGGTTAGTGCTCCCTGTATAAAAATCTGATTATGATGGCAGTGTTAGCTTTAAAACTCACTAGAATGAATTCACTGAAGACACTCCACAAGAAGGACAAGAATCAACGTTTTTACTCTGGTTGTCACGTGCCTGCCACGGTGGTGATCTTCTATCTTGGTTTGATGGTTGATTTCAACAGCTTTTTCCAAATTGTTCTGCTTCTGTTTGTTTGTTTGTTTTGTTTTAACTGCCTGAGGAGCATCTTGCCTGAGAGAAGGGAGAAATAAAACTGCCTTAAACATCCTGACTGGAGCTATTTCTTCCTTTCCCTCTGACAACAAGCATAGCGACCAAAGAGAAAACCTTAGCAACTTACTCTACCAAAGAAGACACAAAGCCCAGGGTTGACTGACGACAGTTGGCCTTTGGCCTGGACACTTGAAAGAAATCCTCAGAAATGACTGAAATACAGAAATTATATGACAAAACAAAGAAAAAAATGCTTTTGCAGATTGTCTATGACTCCCGGAATTTATCTATGTTCTGGATTCTTCTGTAATCCTGCTCTGTTGAATTATGCCATTCTAATTCTAGAAAATGCCTTGACTCTTGTTTAATAAACAAATTTCTTTCTGGAAACCATGTCTTTCCTTATTGTTCATGACATGTTTGCTGGTGTTCCGTCATTATTGAGCACAGTATGCATAGCACTGCTGGTTGCTAGGTTTGGGAGGTTTTGTTTTGGTTTGCTTTTTAAGAATTGGTTTATAATCTAAGTTAAAATTGTAAAAAAGGTTAACTATGAAATCTAGGTATTTTGTTTCTGTTTTGTTTCTTTCTAAAACATTCAATTTATTCATCTTGTAATGTCTGTGTTTAAATTTTCAAATAAAGAAATTTGGTAGGAATGTTTATAAATCAATTTAATAAAAAGTACTTATTTCTATATATACTGCACATGACAATAAAATATAGGTACTATCGAGAAGCTAAGTAATTAAATATGGAATATCCTGAAACGTAGTTTTAGGCTTATAAACTTCAGAAAATGAAGATAAAACCTTCAATTTAGGTGGTAAAAATACTATAATCAATAGCCTAACGTTTCTTTAAGTAAATGCTGAAACGTGTTTAAAGGGAAATGTTTTTGTGGAGGTGAAGGCAACAGGGGACTGGAATGTTTGGGAAGATCAAGCATATTGACAGCCAGTGTTTTATGGCTAAGGGTAAAACTCTAAAGTAGAGTCCTTGCCTGGCCTGCAAGACTTTGAATTTTACTTGTAGCACTTCAAAAATAGTTCACATCTTCTTAGTTGGGGTTTCTGTGCAGAAACATCATGATCATGGCAACTTTCATAAAGGAAAACATTTAGTTATGGTTGGCTTATAGTTCAGAGGTTTAGTTCATTGCCATCAGGGTGGGAAGCGTGGCACTGTGCAGACAAACATGGTGTTGGAGAAGTAGCTGAGAGTTCTCCATATGGACCTGCAGGCATCAGGAAGTGAGAATGACCTCGGTGCCCACCCCCAGTGACACACTTCTTCTAACAATGCCACAATACTCCAACAGGACCGCACTTCCAGGAGTATTAGCCCTCTAGGAGTCTAGGGGTCATTTTCATTCAAACTATCACAATGTCCAAAATGAAGACTTTCAAACTGTACACATGGGGTTAGCGTTTTAACAGTCATTGCATGCCTACTGTGTGTAGTGAGGGCTTCAGAATACTAATGCCTTGATTTTGCTTGAATATGTTTGGAGATGATGATTTATTTTCCTCATCCATGTGTGTGTCTTGAATTTTCAGAGATTTCTATCATAAGTTACAAAAAAAATTATCCTTAGGAACCAAGCAATGACTACATAGGACCCATTTCATTCTTCTAACACCGCGTAGGTGTTCAAGTACTTGAAAACAGTTTTGTGTGCTTTAGCTGAGTGCTCAGTATCTCGACCAAATTCGTATTCTTTCTCTGCAAATTCTGAAGGCAAACTTAATCCTTTGAGACATTAAATAGGATTCTTTGAGGTCATGAAGATTTAAGGAGACTGACTATTCTGAACTCATGAATGGTAAAGAGGAAACAAACATAATACTATCTTAACCATTTAATAACAGACAACTTTCAAAGGAGGGACAGGTCATCTCCTACTGGAAAAATGGCAGAGCACTTCCTGAAAGAACTGACCTTGGAGTGATGTCTGAATATTTAAGGGACAGGGTTCTAAGAACTCAAGGATGAATAAAGGAAGGCAAAGTGGCAAACTGATGTGAACCCAAGTGGCACTGTGTTTGACTAGAGGAGGAGTGCAAAAATATGTCACCAGTGTGGAAAATATAACATCAGAGCAAAGACTGTAGATAAGAAAGGGTCTATTAAATAAAAAGCAAGCTAATTATACAAGATTTATGAATATGACCTTGATAAAATTCAAAGTGCCTAATAATGGAAGATATCATTTTAAAATGAAAAAAAAAAAGCAGGGTGATGGAGCATGTGAGAACTTTGTGCTTACCACCTAAGTTTTCT
This sequence comes from Dicrostonyx torquatus, assembly GCA_028555095.1. Taxonomy (NCBI): domain Eukaryota; kingdom Metazoa; phylum Chordata; class Mammalia; order Rodentia; family Cricetidae; genus Dicrostonyx; species Dicrostonyx torquatus. The sequence continues at coordinate 5,410,412 of JAQHUG010000022.1, read as the reverse complement.
GTAAACAATAAGCCCAAAACAAATCTTTATTAATAAAGTGAAATAACTAAAAAAA
>JAQHUG010000022.1:5366981-5380148 GCA_028555095.1 Dicrostonyx torquatus | reverse complement strand
CTGTAGACCAAGCCAATCTTGAACTCACAGAGATCTGCCTGTCTCTGCCTCCCAAAATGCTAGGATTAATGACATATGCCACCACCACTTAACATTCTATTTTCTTTCTTTCTTTCATTTATTTATTTATTTATGTATTATGTACACAACATTTTGTTTGCATATGCCTGCAGGCTAGAAGAGGGCACCAGATCTCATTACAGATGGTTGTGAGCACATGTGGTTGCTGGGAATTGAACTCAGGACCTTTGGAAGAGCAGGCAATGCTCTTAACCTCTGAGCCATCTCTCCAGCCCCAACATTCTATTTTTTAATGTGCTTATTGTCTTAGGCATAGTGATCAAGAATGGCCTGACCATGTTTTCATTGTTGTTTAAAGGTCTTGAACTTTTTCTTAGGAGACAAATGTTTTCTAGTTTGACACTAGCTAATAAATTCCAAAGTGATCGAAGCAAGTGGCCATAGTATGAGCAGGTGGCTATGTGTTATGTCAAATATTTCAGTTAAAAAATGAGAGGAATGTGTGTATATTGAAAATTTACCAATGAATATCTATATGATTCTATTTATTTCATTTCTGCATGTATGTATATGTGATATGCATGTATCCACATGTTCACATGTGTACAAGCTCATGTGTGTGTACATGCCTATGCATATATGTGCACAGGCCTGTAGAGACCCAAAGTTGGTTTTTAGCTTCTTTTCCCTTTACTTGTTGTGCAAAGTGTTTCTCTGAACTTGGAGTTCACTGAATGCACCTACTCTAACCAGCTAGCTTGCCCAGGAGAATCCCCTGTCTTTACCTCCTAAGTGCTAAGATTATAGGCACTGCCATGTCTGCCTGGTTCCTTTGTGAAGGTTCTGGCAAACATTTCTCTGGCCCTCAAGCTCGAGCAGCAAGTCCTTCATCCACTCCTCCCATCCCAGTGTGTGATTTTAGGCAAATATGCATTACATTCAAATTTCAATTTATCTTTTCATGAGTTTCAGAAGAAAAATATATATTCTCTTCAGAAGACATGGTTAGGCTGAAATGGTGCATTTGTAGTTTCCTGATAAGAATGTCTTGCTATTATGCTGAATAAGGCACAGAAGTATCGCAAGCAGGAACGTTGCTGCAGCCATCTAGCTGTACGACAACACTTAAGAGAGTAAATACCTTCTCTAGAAAAAAGAAGCACACAAAAACTATTTGTAGCAGAGACTTTCACAAAGTTGGGGAGGTATGGGGGGCACTCTGAGCCTTGACCACTTCTTAGCATAATAAAATGGTGACTTCCTTTATTGTTCTCAATAAAGCTTATCTACTATTTGCATGTTTCTGTAAATTACCCTTCTGTACAGGCCTAGGGAAACTTGGGACCTTTTCCAGTCTCCCTTCCCTTAAATATTGACAGGAGTCTATAATGCGTTTTTATTGAATTAATAAATTAATAATTTAATTAATTAAAGCTTTCCTATGTTTAATTCTGTGTCTTCCTCACTGCTCTGGCTTCCTTAGTGGCTTCCACTAGTGTTATCTGGGACACTCCTATCTCACTTTGACCCTGGCACATCTGCTTGTCCACGCTTCACCACTGGGAGGTGGAAGACGAAGACTATCTCTTTCTCTAATATATGGAAAAGTTCTTTCTTGCCCGTGAGATGTTGTAGCTAGCCCTTTGGTCATCTCAGCCATACCAGATATTTCCAGAGAACCCACTGGTGTCAGTGTTCATCTGGTCTGCAATAGAGACTGAGGAAAAGGATATGGTTATAATAATCCCTGTGCCAGAAAAGATTCCTATTCCTCAGGAAGGGAAAATACTTTTGATGTGATTTTAAATAGTATGATTTGAATCTTATTAGTAGATTCTACATAGATAATATTATGGACAGGAAAATATAGTGTTAGTATTTTACTGTACCTAAAGGAATCTATGGTCAAAGCCATAACTTGTTAATAAAGGCTGTTAAACCATGAGGTGTGCCTTTTTAAAAAAAAATCATGTTATTTCCCCATTCCTTTTCCTCCTACCACCAGCAATTTCTCCCTCCGATTTAAAGGTGTTTCCACTCCATAAAAGCCATAAAGCAAAACTCTGTGGCATGTTAACCTACTTTCGAGGGTTATTGCCCCTTTCCAGAAGATTCTGTATCAGTTCAAAGAAAGACTGAGGCTTTTTTTTTCCACTATGGTATTGCTTACTGTTTCCCACTGTAAATATCACACCTCTGCAGGTGCAGAACACCAGAAACCCAGGTGACCTTAGCACCATCTTGTTTTTTCCATTTGAGATCTATTCTGTTTCCCGTCTACACAGTACTAAATAACTGGAGTTGCTACTTTTTCTAAACATCTTGTGACTTTGAATGTAGTAGAAAGCTCTATCCTCTCTAAAAGCACCAGAGAAAAGCATGTTGACTTCCCTTTTAGTCATTTGAGTTTCGTGAATTTGCAGGCAGTCCTTCTTTTATGTCTCACTGAGAGAAAGCTGGTCTACTTGGAGAATTTATCAGATCCTTTTGTACATTTCTAGCTTAGTGAACTTGTCCTGGGTGACTGTGCTCTCATTTTATTCAGCTATTTGTTGATTGTTTCCTGTGTGTTTCTTTATCTCTTCTTACTTCTCTCTCATGCACCCATCCTAAACCGCATTCCCAACAACGACTGCATTTACCTTCCCTCTACACGTTTCAGCAGATGGTGTGTTAATGTTGTGTGAGAATCCTTCTGAGTGCTGTCCTTTTCTGATGCACGGTGTTCAGTCACACTTCGTCTCACCTTAGAGATAAGATAATGCAATGCAAAGGCTCTTAGTAGTGTTACCAAGACCAAGAAGCTTTAATTCATCAGATCTCTCCATGGCAAAGCTTTGTATCTTGTTGATGGGTCCTAGTGGGTTTGTTCACCAATAGTGTCTGTGTATTTTCATGCTCTCAGCTGATCTAATAGTTACAGGCCAAAGAGCCCTATAATCAGAGTCCACTTAGTTAACTTTCCAGATGAAAGAAGCTCACAGGACTTGTTCAAAAACATTATACTGAGAACTAAGAAATCTCTCTTCTTTTGTTCCCAACACCTTGATACTCTCCTGTGTTAGTCAGAGCCCATTAGATTAGATCATTGACTCCACATTATCTAAAACACACACACACACACACACACACACACACACACAGAGAGAGAGAGAGAGAGAGAGAGAGAGAGAGAGAGAGAGAGAGAGAGTTTGGATGTTAAGTGTGTCCCCAATTCTCCATGAGTTTAAGCCTTGGTCTCCAGAGTCGTGCTTTCAGAAATCAGTTCAATAATCTGCATGTCTCAGTTTCTCAGTTGTCCATGATTGACAAAGATGATAATATCTTTTGGAGGAATATCACACATGAAAAAAAATAATAATATCCCAAAGATTAATAACCCTTTAAAATTTCCTGGCATGTTTCCCTAATTGTAAATGCTGTGATTACCGGATCTATACATAGGATGCATCCTCTGTCCCACTGACCTCTATCCCTCTCTTTGCTAATTAGTTTCAGGGTTGGAGGGAAGAACATGACTCCTCTCTTCTTAAAGGCAACAGAAGAATGGATACAATCCATCTCCAAGAAGACACCACAACCATTCAGTAGGTGGCAGTCTTTTCTCTAGAGCTAGGACTAATAAATTCTGACAAATAATACACTAGTGTTACTGAGTGTATATCAAACCATGATGTTAGGAGATCATCATAAATTCAGCTATCTGCTGACTTTAATGGCATTAGTAATTTTCTAGTGTTAGCGTTCTATTTAAGAATTATGTTAGTATACATGGTATTTCAACAAATTTATAAGCAAATGCTCAAATACACTAGGTCTGTGTTTGGGAAATAAGAAAGAACACCTACATTATTTTTTCCTGTATCACTGGGAAAATTAGTAAAGAATTACCTGATAGAAGAATGAAGGAGAAAGGGGTGACAGGAGAGAGTAATGATGAACCAATAGAGTTACATGTACGATATACTTGAAAAATACAATTATTTGCTTTAGAATGAATGTACTTTATGAAGTGCTGAAATAAAATCTGTACTGGGTACATGAAATTCAGGTTACTAAATCATGATGGTTTTTTCACCCCTGTTTTTATATCAGCCTTTCTGATCCTTGTGACTCTATGTCACTATGAAGCCAGTCTTGTGAAAGAACGCCATTTGGGGTACACAGATGTGATCAAGACCCAGCAATAGCACTCTTGGGCATATACTCAAAGGATGGACACTCACGCCATAATAGGAGCCTTAAAATTCCAGTCTCTAGGACTTCCTGTCAGGATGCAACTAAAGATGCCATGATAAGCTAAAGGGTTAAAAATCTGAGGGTTGAGATCTGAGGGGTGAAGAAGTCTACTCACAACAGGTTCCATCTGCCCATGCTTCTTTATTCTTCTTCTTTCAATTCCTATTCATCCTTGTACTCTCTCGTTCTACTCGTTACAAATGTTCCCTGTAAAATATACCCTTAAAACCAGCAAATGCCCAGCCCTAGCAGGTTCCAGGGCAAGAATTCTTTTGCCCTATAAAAAAATCAGATAAGGGTTTTTACACACACACACACACACACACACACACACACAGAGAGAGAGAGAGAGAGAGAGAGAGAGAGAGACAGAGACAGAGACAGAGAGAGACACACACACAGAGGCCTGTGGCTGCAATGGTGGTAATGGCTAGTGCACATCTAGTGAACTCGCTAATAAAGAAAGTTAGTTAGGAAAGAAATTAAATCATCAGGGAATTCTAGAGGGGGAAAGTTAATGCACATTTATAGTAGAGGGGGAAGGTTAGCACACATTTTTAGGTGGTTAGTAAAGAGCTTATTTTCAGTGTGCTGCTTTTTTCCTTTCCCATCATGCATAGAATCAGGTAACCAAGCAACCTACATGAACAATCAGGGAGAAGCTATGACTCGTGATCAGATAGCACATACACCAGACACTGTGGTTTCTACAGGCCTAGGTCTGAAGTTAGACTTACTGCTCTAAGTGAAGAAGAGACCCAAAATTATCAGTTATGAGGTATGTTGTTAGCAGTTATTCTGATCGTGGGTGTTATGGGGTAAAACCAGAGCAGCAACTCGGGCAAGAAGTAATTCTATGTCCTTAGGTATCTGTGAATATCTTCAATGGAATATTCTTTCCTGGACTCTAAGCACTGACCAAAGGCCTGCTACCACAGATAATTGCAGGAAGGCAGATCTCTTCATTTAGCTAGGAGAGAGCAATAGAGGTCTGACAGTGAGAAACTGTTTTCATACGTAGCTAGGAGAAAACAGATCTGAAATCTGGGAATTAATTTCCAAATATGTACCAGAAAGGGAGTTAACTACAGAGAAAGACTACAGAAAAGGACAACAACTTATTCACAAAGAAACAACACCAAAATTTCCTTGATCTTGGTTTAAGTTTTATCGAAGCCTTTGGTTCTGATAAGTCGTTTGTGGAAAGATAGCTGAGTAATAACCAAATAATGGTGCAGCTTCTAGCAATACCACCAGGACATCTGCTCAACTGTGTTCATAGCAGCATTATTGGTAATAACCACAACCTGGAAACAACATAGATGCCCCTCAACCAAAGAATGAGGAAGAAAATGTGATACATTTACACAATGGTAAAACAAAAAATGACATCTTGAAATTTGCAGGTAAATGAATGGATATAGAAAAAAAAACAAAACATCCTGAGTAAGGTAACCCAGACCCAGAAAGACAAACATGGAATGTACTTGCACATCACTGGATATTAGACATAAAGCAAAGGATAACCGGGCTGCAATCCACCACCCCAGAGAAGCTAGGTAACAAAGAGAACCCTAAGAGAAACAGACATGGATCCCACCAGGAAGGGGAAATAGCCAAGAACTCCTGAGTAAATTGACAGAATGGAGTAAATGAGAAAATGGGATGGCCTTTCCCAGGAGGGAAAGAGAGGGAGAACAAGGAAAGAGATATCTTGAAAAGGGGATCCATTATGGGGTTAGAGAGAAACCTGGTACTATGGAATTTCCCCAAAATCCACAAGGATAACCCCAGCTAAGACTCCAAGAAATAGTGGAGAGGGTGTCTGAACTGGCCTTCCCCGACAATCATATTAGTGACTACCCTAATTATCATCATAGAACGTTCATTCAGTAACTGGTGAAAGCAAATGCAGAGATCCACAGCTAAGCACTGTATGAAGCTCCTGGAGTCCAGTGGAAGTGAGGGAGGAGTAGTAATATGAGCAAAGGGGTCAAGATCATGATGGGGAAGCCCACAGAGACAGCAGACCTGAGCTAAAGGGAGCTCACTGATGCCAGACTGACAGCTGGGGAACCTCCATAGGACTGAACTATTCCCTCTGAATATGGATGACAGTTATGTGTCTTGGAAAGTCTGTGGGGGACACTAACAGTGGGATCAGGATTTATCCCTAAGGCATGAACTGGCTTTTTGGAGTCCATTCCCTCTGGAGGGATACCTTGCTCAGCCTTGAGAAGCTGGCTCCTGCCTCAAGGAGATATGTCTTACTTTGTTGACTCCCCATAGAAGGTCTTGCCTCATCTGGGGGAGGGAATGGGAGAAAAGTGGGGGAAGTAGAAGTAGGGGAAGGAGGGGGAACTGGGATTGGTATATAAAATAAAAAAGATTATTTTTAAATAAAAAGTAATTTAAAAATAAATAATAAAAATAGTTTTGTTTCCAGGATTCACTATGTAGTACTCTGAACTACACAAATTTTGTTAGAAGACCCTATGTTATTTCTCACATATTTAGTCGACTTATTTGCTTTCAAATTGTATTGTGTTTTCAAACAGATAAAAGAATAACAAAACATATGCATTTTATCAGTTTATATTTCTAAGGTTATTTCTTGTATTTGAAGCAGTGTTTCTTTTTAAAATATATTCACATATATTATATATTACATTTATATTACATATTAGCCATGTAGCTTGTTACTCTTAATAAAAAAAAACTCTGAGGAATTCTGTTTACTAAAGCTCTAAATTTGGGGGCATTTTATAATTGTTTTCAGTTAGGACACTGAAAACACAATTAATCAGAGGTATCTCCAGCTGGTCTATGGAACTGTTTTGGGGGAAGGGTTTCTTAATTATTCTATTCACTCCTGTGTATTTGAGCAATATAAAGAAATCATAGAGGATTTGGGACGTAGCTCAGTTGGTAAACCACTCACACTGAGGTTCTTTCTCCAGAACTCACATGTTGGAATGGGATTTCATTTTACCAACAGCATTACTTTCTGTTAAAGAAAATCCCATTCCTCTCATGTTGACTTCCATGCTCATGGGATCTTTAAGTGGCGGGGCCATGAGATGTACATTTCCTGTTTCCTTTTATCAGGAAGAAGTTGCATGGTGTGTGTCCATTAGAGAATGTGAGCACACACACGCACTAGTCTGTCTTAACCCTTAACTCTGCATCTGGTCCTCACAGAAATTTTAGGAGCATCTGGTAAAGAACCAAGGATGTGTTCTTCAGTACTGATTTGAAAAACAGATACTGGTTTTCCGTGGAATCTGTGAGTTCTGGAGAAAGAACCTCAGTGTGAGCGGTTTACCAACTGAGCTACATCTCCAAGAGCTTTAGACACAAACCAGACTACAGGTGTGTTATTAAAACTGATGCTAACAAGTTCCAGCAGCTGTCTTCTTCACTGTGTTCTTGCACACAGAACCGAAATATTATGATTTGCGACAGGTAGGACTGCTCTTCAGTGAGAAACACAGAACTAACAATCACAGTGTTTGTTTGCATAGTTTCCTTATCCAAGGAGATCTAAGTCTCTCCCAGGGCCATTAATTCTTATAAAAAAGCATTCCATGGAGGCAGTGAGCAGGTTCGGCTTGCCTAGTGTGGACGAGGGAACTCAAGCATGGGTAGGGCTAATGTCCACTCATGGATGGAGATTTCTTGATGCAAGCTGATAACTGGGGTCACTGGCTCTTAATATCTGTTTGAATATTAGCCAAGCAGACCAAAACTATTCCATGTGTTTATTCAACAACAGCCCTGTTGGCAGTGTTAAAAGTGGGGAGGTGTCTTTTGTTACCAATGGATGGCTTCCATATTGGAGGAGTGTACTCTCACACAGCTACAGCTGAACTCAGGTTAACTTGAGTTAGGAGACCCCAGCACTGTTCTTTTCTCCGCTCTGTCTGATCCCAGCAGGCATTTGTGTTTGGGCCACTTTGTGAATATATAACCAACAGAAAGTGTGGTATTGAGTCATGTCCTTAGCAGCAGTTCTTCCCCTGAGACTTCTGAAGCGCCCTGGAGGAAGGCACTGTGCCTTCTTCATGACTCGGAAGAGTGCCTATCTTGTGGTCATGAGGCAACCAAGGTTTGATGAGTTGATAAAAGAATAAACAAGGAAATGTCTTAAAATGTTATTTAATGCACACTGTTCCTTACCAGGATTATTTATGATAATCAGCTATCTAGCCGGAAAGTGGATTTGAGAGGTTTTGTTGTTGATTTTTCCAGAAATGAAATCATTGGCTGAATTCACATTTCCTATACTGCCCAGTTTTTGGCAAAAACAGAACAACAACAAGAAGAAAATCACTGTAACTGTGATTTCAGCCCTAGAATTAAGGATGGCTACTTCTGTAGATGTGATAAAACTCCATTACCAAAATCAGCTTTACTCATTACCAAAATCAGCTTGAGGAGGAAAGGGCTGGTTTCCCTTTCAGACTCTCAGGTCACAGTCCACCAATGAGGAACCTCAGAGCAGGAACTGAAGGCAGATAGATACTTGGGGGCAGGAAATAATACAGAGACCGTGGAAACACTGCTTACTGGCTTACTGTTCACCAGCTGCTGCCGTACTTTCCTTCTTTAAACAAAAGCATATATAAGTAAACTTTCCTTGTATTATTCTAATTATAGAAGTGATTGTACAATACAGCAGAGATTTGAAATAATTTGATTGACAGGTAAAGGAAGTAGAGATATAAATAGTATTTATGCAAATTTCGGTTTGTTTTCAAATAAAACCACCATTTCAAATTTCACCCTCCCCTTTTTTTGCCTGTTCAGTGGAAGTCAAATAAGCGTTAGATAATAGCTGGCTGATGTACCTGTCAGTCATCATTGGAGTGGAAATTTCCTGTTCTTTCTGAGTTCAGAGAAAATCACAACAAGGCAAATTGAGAAAGACAGGCTGATGTAGCTGAGACTCATATACCAGTAGCTTAATGGTCCTAAATGAAACTCCATTTCTGGCAATATCATAAAATGATAATAATTCCAATTGAAAAAGCAGACAGGGAAAACTGACTGTCTAAGGTATCAAGTGACTACCTCAGAGTGGCAGGGAGCAAACCTTCCTTCAATTAGACAATGCATAAAAAACATAGGCAAATTATTTCCAAAACTTGAAAATACAGAGTATAAAAATATTCTATTTAATTATTGATTATTCTGAAAATTATTTTTGTTCTGATTAATTTAAAACAATGTTAATCAAAAGTTTGGCACTATATTGAAATTATTTGTTATTCAAACAATATATTGCCCAGATTCCACACTTACCAATGATTGACACAAGACATAGGAGTGAGTCTTACAATAGCAAGACTAAGAAAAGTGGAGTTGGGTAGTCAGAGAAGAGAAAGAGAAGTTAAATAAATGAGCAAAGAGAAACTGACATAAATAACATTCTCAGAAAATGTGAAGAGTTTTGTAATATAATTCGTGGTTCACTGGGACACCGTTTTTGTCTCTTTCAGAGGGAATCACTAAGTGTGTAAAGATGGCACTGAGAGCACCATAGCTCAGCATCATTGTGTGTTTCTATGCACACTGACAAGAGGGCTAGGATATGGCATAATTTGCATTTGAGGTAGATTCAAAAACTTCTGCATGCTAAGATTACACTAGGCAATAATTTTGTAGTTGAGATACTGGAAAGTAAGGCAAAGTTGGGGAAACAACACAACAATAATGATAATGGCAGATCAGAAACAAGTAACCAGCAGTCATATTTCCTTAGCTACAATGTGCTGGTTATCAAGAGACTGTCCAGAACGGAGGCACATATATCCCAGCACTGACTTCACATTAGTTAAAAAAAGAGGGGGGGGGCTTCTATATGCCAAGCTCCATGAAAAACTTTGATTCAAGTCCCAACAGAATATGCATGTTTCTTAGTGCCTCCTAGAACTTTTGGGCCCCAAATCTCTAGAATGAAATAAACACTAGAAGATCCCTCAGGCCCATTTTGTGTCTCATATTCCACACAGATGTTAAGTGAAAAGAAGCAATACATGTGCATTATCTGTTCCAAGCTTTTGACCTGGAGGCAGCCCCAGGGAGGCAGGACTAACCAGTCTGGTAACACAAGAATGAAATAAAATAATTTGTCATTGTGAGAGAGCCCAGCTGAAAATGCAAGACATTTCCAAAAGCCAGACAGATAACAGAATACAAGTTCACAAAGCAAGAACCTTTAGGAAGGATCAAGGATCAGACAAGGGAAAAGATAAGGGGCAGAAATACTTGTTTGGTTGAACCAGAAAGTTGAGTGTGTACCAGAAACAGCTTTTCTGCTGCCTGTGCTGTATGCAGGCTACAAGAGTGCTTTTTCTGGGGTATCCCCACTAAATAGAAGTTAGAAACTCCTTGAAGCAATTTTTTATATTTCTTTTCTTTCAATCCTTTATTGTATTTTAATGATCTGTGTGTAGGCAGCTCTCACTTGACTGTACAAGTAATAGTGTATTTTTATAGGTAAAAAAAAGTTATGTTGGCTCATAGATGCAAATATGCATCTATCTTTTTTTTTGTTTTACATACCAATCCCAGTTTCCACTCCTTTCCCTTCTCTCATTCTCTCCATCTTCCCTCCACCCCACCCGCTATAGATGCATGTGTTTTAACCTGAACAAAAGTAAAACTTACTGCTGAGGTGAGCAACAAATTCATAATCCTAGATTTTAGCATGGCACAATAAACCACTGTTTTCTGTTAGTGCTCGGATACACTGGGAAGGTATCCTAGGTAAAAGGAGCCTTTTATCCCTGTAGAGCCAGAGTCAGAGGACCCTGATAACTCTGGAAGGTACAAAAACATGCCAAGTACTTCATCAGACAATCATTAGAAAAGGTTCTTCAACTTTCCTGGGTCCCTTCTGGTGGACATAGGCACAGCAGGCTGCAAGAGTGACAGACTCATCTCTTTTGCATGTGCTTGGTCATGGGCTGATAGGATCACTATTACTTTTAGTGCCTTGGTTGACTAGGATGGGGTTAGTTAGCCTTGAAGCTTGCTCCACTGTTGTACAGTGTGTGTTCAGTATATGTTAAATTATAAAGATCAGAGAGATTTCTGCTCCACAGACAATTTTTCAGGATCGAAAACAGAGCATGCTTGTTGAATGATTAGAAGCAATTAGAAGATATCTTACAGGGTATTTTCTTGAAATTCTTTATAAGGGTAAAATGCCTATAAATATTTGAAATAAGAGGTTGAACAACAATTTCTCATTTTCTCACATTCTTTTTGAAAATACATTAGTCCAACATGCTATAAGGTTTCCTATCTTTTTTTTTTTAATAACTGAAAACCAAGAAAGCCATGCACGGCTTATTCCAATAATAGTCTTACCCACTTTGGTCTGAGCTTGGTTTTAAGTAAGACACTTAATGTCTAACCTTATTAAAATTTGCAAACATTGGTTGCCTAAGGCAGACAGAACCTTAATTTGAATTTTAAGTGGAAAGTTAATTGTTTTGTAAATTAATCAGTAACTTGGCTTAGCTCTATTTGCCCCTTTAATTACTTTTTGCTGTCCTGTTAACTCCAATGTTACAAGAGAAAGTCATTTCTTGGGTTCCCATATCCATTGTTTCCCATTGGGATGTGTGTGCAGGTGGCACGAGTGTGTGCTTTCCAAAAACAGCCCTTTGTCTCATAATGGTTTGCCCTGTGATTTTTCATATTGAACAGCCGCCTTTGGTCTTGTAAAGGAGACAACTTATTTCTGATCATCCTGCTCCAAGTACTATAGAAACTGACAGCAGACAGAGCATCACTCACTCTAGTCTTTCTGCTCTACCAAAGCTTTATATGCTGCATGATACAAGGAGTTGGTTTGCTTTAGTCCTGGGTTTACAGTGAGGGAAGAGCTTGACAGATGTTGAGTTCCACCAAGCCCGTTGGTTGCAAGGTCAGGCATTAAATACCCTAACCTTTGCTTTCTTTAGCTCTAGAAGATAACACTGGTGGAATTTAAATAAGGTGTCTGGAATGTCAAAATCCTATACATAATTAATGAATCACTCTCACTGTAACTATAAGTAATCATTATGAAGTAGTTTTGGATTAGTATAATTTAGCTGATAAATTAGTATATATTAGCTGATGTTTCTCTAAAATATAATATTTTATGCCTATGTAAGAATGTTGAAAATATTCTTACAAAATTTGCATAGTTTTTTATTTTTTCTTTGCATTACTAATAAAATTTAAATTTCCTATGAATTGCTCTAGATTGAGAATAGCATTTTAAGGTATATTTACTTGTTGGGATATTGTTCATTGCGTTATGCTACTTCTTCTGGCACTAATTAGTTTCTCTGCCTGGACAGAAATTTTGCAACCAACAACTTTTTCTCTTCTTCTGAAGCTGTGCAGACTCCATTGCACCTCTGCAATAGGAAAAATGTGACAATTATTTGGCTTTTTTTTTTTTTCAATCAAGTTTAAAGTGGTACAGGATGCAGTTTTTAAATGACATAATAATAGTTTTGCTTTTTTCTTTGGTCAATGATAGAAAGAAAATTTCTAAATGAGTCATTAGAAACAAATCTTATTGGATATTAAAGTCCCAAGTGTTGTCATGCCTGTGTTATGAAATGCCTATAAAACATAAAGAATAATTTAGCGCTCTGGAAAGTGAGACAGGAGGATTATGAATTCCATATTATACTGGATAATGTAACAAGAATTTTTCAAACAATCTAAAATGTAATGCAAACAAAAATGGGAGATTTTTCCTTCAAGTGGTGTAGGAGGGTTCTTCTCTATTTTGTGTGCTTTCATTGGTTAATAAAGAGAATGCCTGGCCTGTAAGATAGGACACAGCCCTTAGGTGGGCGGAGTACACAGAGCAGAGTTCAGGGAAGAAAGGAAGTG
>JAQHUG010000022.1:5322472-5365628 GCA_028555095.1 Dicrostonyx torquatus | reverse complement strand
CCACCAAAACCCGACTCCCTTTTCTAATTTCTTTTGAGGATCTAGATAGCAAACAAATGAGAAAGGACATAGGTTTCCTTTTCCATTCTTATATACAACTGTGTGCCTAGTGATGAATGCAGTCTCTGTCAATTCTAAACCTACCCAGCTCTAAAAAGAATCAAATACTCCTTGCATTTTATGGAAGCTTAAATGTGAGTAAAAGGATGTTAGAAACTATGAGAGAGAACAGTCCAGATTATGAACAGTAAATTTTACTTACTTTCCCCCCAGAAAAAAAGTACAGATCTGTAGGATTGGGATGTTCCATGGTTTATTACAGATGATTAATATTATCATTATCCCATGGGTTAGTACAGAGCAATCCATTCAGAACAAAGATAGCATGGTTTAAATCACTATCACTATTTGTGATCGGTAATCTCGTCCACTTGATAAGATTCAGAATCACATGGAAACAAATCTCTGGGCAGGTCTAGCAGATATTATCACGTTCTGGGTTGATTGTGGTAGAAAGAGCCATGTCAAATGGGCAGTCTCCTTTGATGAGCTAGTGCCTAGGACTTCAATTCTCAGGACAAACACAGCTGAGGGCCAACGTCCTTTCCATTCTGTTTCCCCGACTGTGGTTGCACGTGACCATTGTTTCCTGCTTCCACTGCTCTACCTTGACTATCCTGGTAGACTCCTGGAACTGTAAACTAAAGTAAATCGCTTTCCTTGAGTTGATTTTTTTCATGTATTCTAAAACATAAGCATGAAAATAAACAATTACAAAACAATTACTACCCAGAACGGGGAACTGTTGCCATGTAAAAATTGATCATAGGATTTTAAAGCCTTTGGAGGTGGTTTTTGGGAGAAATGCGGAAGAAGTAAAACTTTGAATTAGAACAGTCCTTCTATTGCAGCAGAGCTTAAAGGGAATCCGTGGGGGATCTTGAAAGACAATGATACTCAGGTAGAAGTCTAGCTTATGGGGTTTCAGAGGGAAATAGTCACTCTGTAAGAACGGATTCAGGTTGGTTCATGGGATGTTCTAGCAGAGAATTTGGTTACTTTCTGACCTTTTCTTGAGAACGTGAATGTTGTTGAGATTACAGACAGTAGAGGGATTTGTTAGGTAGAGAGAAGTTAAGGATGTGATAGTGTTCAGGTGGTTTCATGGTCATGGTCATCTAGCTCTAACAGGAGAGGAGAACCTGAAAGCAGAAAATAAAAAACTGTGGCTTGGAAAGGAACGATGTGAAAGTTTAAAGTTTCAAGCAAGGGAAACATAGACCACAAAGTATGTAACTGATGAAGGACTTGGTACTAATGAAGAGAATCCTGGTGCTTTTCACTGGGGCAAGAGGAAGGGGCTTGGAGGGCAAAACTCCATCTACAGGAGGCTCTTTGAAGGACTGAATAACATGGAGGAAAGGAGCTGAACACAAATAATTATTTCTTTCTACTGTAGATAAAAAATTAACAAGATGAGTCATGCTCCTGTTTCCATGACTTTTTCAACAAACCTTAATCATTTTGGCTTTCTAGTTCCCAGAAGAATGTTGAATACCACTTTTCCACTGATATCAACAAGTCTGTCTATGTGATTTTTGTCAAAGTATTAGAAATGGCTAAGGACTAGATAATTACTATAATGGTCTGTTCTGTCCCTTTAAGAGACAAGCACCACCCACTCTTTCCTTCTGCTTCCAGTTTGAGCTCTCCCATTCCATCTCTCTCTCAGAGGCAGCTTCTGCCTCTCTCCCTTCTTTCCACTTCTCCCCTTCTCCTCTTTCTCTCTCTCTCTCTTTCTCTCTCTCTCTCTCTTTCTCTTTTTTTTCTCTCTCTCTGCCTCTCTCTGCTCTTCTCCCTTCTCCCCTTCCTCTCTTATATAGGAAAGCTCATTTTTAAGCATAACAACTAAAATAGGTCATTAAGAGGTGGCAAATAAGGAAGCCAGCTACTAGGGAATAAAACACAGAAGTATCCATCAAAATGGACTAGTGGGGTGTTGGTTCAAGAGACCATGAAGGAAAAACACAGTTCAGTATTGAGAATGAAAAACAAAGAGACAAAATTATGTGTTCACTTACCTTCTTAGGACAGAATGGTGAACCAAGTACAGCTAATTAACAATGACCAACAGTTAACAATAAACACGGGCTGAAAACTGTCCAAATAAATAAATTTAGAAAACAAAAGGGATTGGCAAATTTATGGAAGCTAAATCAGTAAACATTTTTAAACAGAAAAAACTATTAGTAAGCTAAGACTGAAGAGCCAGAGTACAGAAATAAAGACATCAAAGAGAAAAGATTTTTGAGGGAAAAATGTTATCATTTGTGAAGAGAAAGCATTTGTATGCATTAGGTATTTGTCGGGGTTGAATTTAATTAGTAAATTTAAAATTACAGCCATAAGATCCAGCCATGACAAGCTAAATAGAGGCCTGAGTCTCAGTAGTTTACCCTGAGACAATACCTGGTTCTGACAAAGACCACAAACTAAGACTACTCAGTCACCACCCAGAAACAGATCATCCAAAGGAAATTAATAATGTTCCAATATTGTAGATAGGATCATAATGCCAGAACACAACCATTGCTTTTACTAGGACACCCCTAGACAAATGTCAGCTAATCAGGGGTTCTAAGCCTTAGAA
This sequence comes from Dicrostonyx torquatus, assembly GCA_028555095.1. Classification (NCBI taxonomy): domain Eukaryota; kingdom Metazoa; phylum Chordata; class Mammalia; order Rodentia; family Cricetidae; genus Dicrostonyx; species Dicrostonyx torquatus. The sequence goes on along the minus strand of JAQHUG010000022.1, from coordinate 5,362,978 downwards.
ACCCATCACCCCACACCCTGCTAATGTAACTTTTCTGGGTTTTGCCTTTAAATAGTGCCATCTAGAAGGGCGGGCACCTCTTCCTCTTGCTGTTGTTGTGCCAGTTGCTTTGACAAGGTCCCTGCCAGCTTGTACTGTGCACAAAATAAGGTGAGTCAGTCTCTCTGGTGGTCTTTTGGGGTCCCCATGGACTTGGCACGCAACAGCACTTAAATGAAGCCTCTGATTTTGTCTCGGGTAGCAAGTGCCTTTGTCTGGGAGTAAGGGTTCATGCCTGTCCCAATGTGTGTCCAACCTTTTGACACTGCAACACCTTGTAGTCTGTTACAAAGTTCATCTTTGAGAATCCTGCAGTTGAGATACTAACAAACAAATAAACAACAATAATAACAAAAATTTTTAAAAAATCACAAATAACCTTATGTACTATTAACATTTTGTGTTCTGAGTCTCACTCAGCCTGCAGAACTGACATGGTTGCAAAATTCCGAAGGCTAAGACAGAAGGACAGACAAGAGTTACTGGCCAGTCAGTGAGTGTTGAAAGTTATGCCAGCCAGGCCAGCCTAGAGTGCAGTCTGAGATGTCATCCTTAAAAAAAATAATAATAATTAAAAAACACAGTTTGAGCACTAATTTTTGTTTTTTGTTTTTTGTTTTTTTAGCAACTTAGTTCCTTGTAAAGACACAGGCAAAACCTTTAATCTGCTCTGGTGGTCTATAGTACCAAAAAACATAAAAATATTATTAATCTACTAAATCTCTAATCACTACTACCACATGAATTTTTCAGAGAAGTTAATCATCTCAGTAGCACAGAAAAGTAGGTAAGCCATAAAAGAGTTTTAGTCTCTGTACTCAGGTTTATGTCCCTAGAAAACACAGCATTCCCATTTTCCCCTGACTTTCTCAGTTCTCTGATATTTAGTACATGGTTATTTCAAAATATCATGGAGTAAATTACATCACAGCCTGACTTAATCTGGATGCCCTGGGCTAGGTGCTGCCAGAGCAGTTAGCTGTGTAATTATTCTAATGTCAGCCCAGGGTTAATCTCTCGTATGGGCCTTAATCTTTGAGCTAAGACAATTTCAACTGGAAAGCACTTAATCCTTTTTAAATGAGGAGAATATTTACATCCATGACGTTCCTAACACGGCCCAATGCTTAAGAGGAGGGATCCAGTTACACATAAAGTCAGCTGTATCTCTACATACATGGGCCTCATTTGCCCATTCTGATGCAAATGCTCAGCAGTGTTTATCCAGAGCTCCCAGAAAATATATCACAAGGGTATTTCGAAATTCAATCTTGATGGATAACATATGCCCTTACATCCCCTAAGTAAAAACTGGTCATTATCCAACCAATGCCATCATCCCTTTTTCATTTTAAAATTATGTCTGTTATTCAGTGTTCCCAGATTGAAAATTAAATATCAATACTCTCTCCAAATCCAATTTCAAGTTTTCATTTGTATACTGAAGATTATTTCCAAAGATAATATTTTTCTATTGCCCTGTCTATCACTAACCTGTTAGGACTGATAAAATCTAATGAAGAAAACACTGATATTTATTTCTACATCAGGATAATGATGGGGCAGTGAGTGAGTTCTTAACAGTTAAACAGATTAAGAAATCAATGGAAATAAAACATTTTAAGTTATTGCATAGTTCAAAATATCTACTATAATAAACTAATTTGAATAGCTATCCTCTCTTAGTGCTAAGAAGATAGTTTAGTGTCTCCATTTTCCTTCCCTGGCATACATAAATTTTGCTTCAAAAGTCTCTACAAACTACTCAGATTTTAGACCATTCAAAGTGTGATGAGTGAGCTTGAAACAGTATCTTTAATCTTTGGATTTAATGTACAAAGAATCAGACAGAAACAAAATTTTAAGGGGATAATTATTATTGTAACGGGAGCGGTACTCCAGAGGTAGAGGCAGGGAGGTCAGGAGTTCAAGGCCTTTCTTAGCTACATAGCAAATTTCAGGACAGTATATACTCACAAGACTATCTCCAAAACAACAAGAAAGAAAGAAAGAGGAGTAGGGGAAATGTTATTTTATGTCGATTTCTTTTATAGTAACAGGAAATTAAAACACAATTTGAGGGTTTGGGCATGTAGGTAAGTTAACAGAGGTCTTGTCTGGTGTAATCAGGCTCTAGGTTTTATTTCCAGCATTGCATAAACCAGGTGAGATAGTACAAATCTGCAATCCTATTATTTGAAAGATAGAAGCCGCAGGATTAGGAATTCAAAGTCATCCTCTTGGCTACATTGCAAGTTCAAGGATTACCCTGGCTACCTGAAGGGGAAAAATAGCTTGATGTTTGGAAAGGCAAGGCAGAGAGACAAGAAGGCCTCCACAGGAAAATTTTTAATGGAACTATGCCCCATCCGTGAGGATGCTGATTCCCCGTACATGTATTGTTAGGTGGCAAAGAGTTCAAATTGCCATGCACTTAGAGGCTGCTAAGTGCATCTGCATCACACATGTTCTCATATGTAGGAAAGATAATTTTCATTAACGTCTACTACAATTCCTTTCATTGAGGATGTTACTTTAAACGCCAGCAATTTGCAAGGACCTGGGAATTCCTTGTACAGTGTTCAGAATTCTATTTCCTTCAGACCAGAAGAAAAACGAGGAGGAAGCAGCAGGCTAGAGAATAAGGTTTCAGCTTTCCCAGCTGCAGACAGCGTCATTTCAGCACTGTAGTGATTCCCCTCACAAAGCCGGCGGCCTTCTCTGTTGGTGTGTTTGCACACTTCACTATAAACCAATATTCTCATGGAAACAAACCCGACAAGTAGTTTTCCCCGTTTAAAAGAAAAACCATACACACTTAGTGCCAACAAGGGAGGCAACCGGCTTGGTTCACTTATTCCAGCCTAGCTTCTGGCTTTTGGCATGCTCTCCTGGCTGAACTCACTGTGGGAGAGCTGGCTTTGAAGTTCTAGACAAATTAAATCAACCCTTCAGATCACATGTGTCCCAAAGAATGTGGTTTCTCAGGCCAGGTATGAACAATCTGTCAGTCCTTCATTCTCCTTTAATTTGGCCTTGGAGCCCCCTTTCCCCCCAGAACCCATAGGAAGAGTTTATTAGATCCTCATCAAGGCAGCTTAGGGTCAAGATTACCTGTGCAAGCAGGAGCAGTGCCTCTTTTGCTGGGAGAGACTGGCTGCGTCCTTGATTGTGCAAACACTCATAATTGTGCCTCTAGGCAAACATACTGCTGTCTTCTTGGACAAAATGAGAAGTACAAAGAATGTTTATTTGCTAGTCCAGCCTTCCCAAGTAGCCAGTGTTGATTTAGACACACCTGAGCTCCCATCCCCCTCCTATTGGCCAAGAAAGCTGCCCTGCTTGATTTGCAAGTTTACTGTCGGAGTCACTGGAGAGGGGGGGGAGAGAGGTTGGAGGGGGAGTGTCTCACCAGCCAGCACTGAATTTGTTCTAGCTAGAAAGAGAAAAGTCGTCATTATTGAAAAAATCAGAGCGCTCTGAGCTTATTTCTTCATGAGGACTGTTCCCTCCGAAGGCACGCGGATTTCTGCCTGAGAACAGCCCTACCTCCCTGTTGAGCCTTCCAGCTGGATAAAACTCGGCAAGACCATGGCAAGCTACGCTCTTCAAATGGCTGGACTGGTGCTTGGTGGTGTTGGCATGGTGGGCACAGTGGCAGTGACCATCATGCCTCAGTGGAGAGTGTCTGCCTTCATCGAAAGTAACATTGTGGTTTTTGAGACCCTCTGGGAAGGCCTGTGGATGAACTGCATGAGGCATGCCAACATCAGAATGCAGTGCAAGGTCTACGACTCACTGCTGGCTCTTACTCCTGACCTTCAGGCATCCAGAGGCCTGATGTGCGCTGCCTCTGTCCTGACCTTCTTGGCCTTCATGACAGCCATCCTCGGAATGAAGTGCACTAGGTGCACCGGAGATGATGAGAGCGTCAAGAGCCGCATCCTGCTGACAGCTGGAATCATCTTCATCATCACTGGACTGGTGGTGCTCATCCCTGTGAGCTGGGTTGCCAATTCCATCATCAGAGACTTCTATAACCCGCTAGTGGAAGTCGCCCAAAAGCGTGAGCTTGGGGAAGCCCTCTACATTGGATGGACCACGGCACTGGTACTAATTGCCGGAGGACTGCTTTTCTCTTGTGTGTTTTGTTGTACTGAGAAAAGGAGCAGTTACAGATACTCGGTACCATCCCATCGCACCACTCAGAGGAGTTTGCATGCAGAAAAGAGATCCCCGAGCATATACTCCAAAAGTCAGTATGTGTAGTTGTGTCTGTGTGGTGTGTGTGTGTGTGTGTGTGTGTGTGTGTGTGTGTGTTAACTGTACCTATAAAGTCAAGCAAATCACTGCATCAGGCCCTATTTTCAAGTAATGGAGTCCACAGTGTATCCATTTACCTTTGTTAGCTGCCAAGTACTCATTACAGGAAATATGCACCGTCTTTGATTCTATAAATCATTTAGCAGAATGAGGTGTTATGCACACAGCTTCGATTGTTCTAGAAAGCATAGCCATTTGTTTTCTAAAATGGTTCCCACAGCTTTTCCTTTTATCGGCCAGTCTAAAATGGCACATCTAAAGGCCGTTGGTTTAAGCTGTGTCTTCTCTGCGTCATGGCATTATACAGTAGATGAGGGTGGCTCTTATATCTCACCCAGGTAGAGACAGGCTTGTGCGGCTCTGTTTAAAGTGAAATGCCAATCCATCAGGATGAATGAATACAATGTTCAAGGGGAGCTGGGAATCAAAGGGAAGAAGGCTGATATTAATTGCCTAAAAACAGCTTGAGGATTAGTGTACTCTATTTATAGTGAAGGTTAAGGTGAAGACTTTAATCATTGGTGTACAGGAAGCTAAATGGCTTTCTGATATCCTGCTCTGCAGGCTACTGGAATTAGAAAGCCCATCACCGTCATCCTTTAACTCCAGAGGCTGTTTTTCTTTCTCTGGTTGGTTATTAAGTTCGTATCTTTTCAAATTTAAGACAGATATTTTGTCAAAATATTTTCATCAAATATTTTCATATTGCCAGAAACACTACTTTCCCAAGGCTGTGCTAAGAAAAGAGGTAAAGCAGCGGTGTTCGAAAAATTAACAGTTTCAGAAAAAATAGTTTATTTTAACCTGTAAGTTTAGAGAAGGATGCATGGTCTCTCAAATGAAGTCACATATGTAAGGGACGGTTCAAGTACTATTTGTGCATCGTCTTTGGGACTTTATCTGTATAAATGAAGGAGAAAGCTATGTTTCAGTTGTCATCTTCTTACCCTAAAGAGATACAACCCCTCTAACTCCAAAGGCTTGTCCTTTTTGACTCTGTGACTACATCAGAATCGTCATTTCAATTCTGCTAAGCATCATTTTCTCCATTTCCTGTGTCTTTGCTGAGGTTTATTGAAGTGTGATATTACTGTGTGTTTCCTCCCAATCTGAGAGGATTGTTAATCTAATTTCAAATTTCATATATATGAGTCTATATTAATAATACGACTATATGTGCTGTTTGCTTTGTGCATTTTATATTGATAAAATTTATAATGCCATTTATAACAATGTAGCATTCTTATATTCACATTTTTTATTTCTTTGAGAAAATTTTAAAAACTTGACTCTTTTTTAGTTTTGAACACAGATCCTGTGTTCATTCTTGAGTGCAGTGAATGACTTAAAATCAATTTTCTTTATAATGATTATACACATGCACTAATATTTGAATATAATATATTGATAATCTGTTAAAATGTAGTTAATCTCCACGAATTGTATTTGTTGTAAATATCGTGTATGTAATCATCATGTTTTAAAACGTTGTCCACGTGTATTTCAACTTCTGAGAATATGAATTAAAATGATGCTGAATGATTTTGGAGTATATACCATATTTATGTAAAGTATATTATTAAACCTTTGTAATACTAAGACTGTAGTTATTTCAATTCACAAATGAGAAAAAAATATCTCAGAATTGTTCACTGATTGCCAGAAACACTAGTAGAAAACAGGAGCTGACAACTTTGTGGAAATGTTCAACCCAAGTTCTTTATGTTTCAGTGCATTTAGTTCACGACCCAGTCTGTGTGTGTGGAATTAAATGTTCAGGATGCTAAGTGCTTATCCACCCTGGACAGTTGTGTCCCTTTTGGTCAAGACAATTGTTAGGAGCAGAAATAAACCAGACCTAACGAAATGACTTAGAGAAAAACCCAGAGAGCTTATTTATTTTTATAGCCAGTTTCTAAACAATAATTATTTAATTGTCCTAACTGTCACAGACTCCATTAATTTTTTCCTTATCTCTTCCACAAAAATATAAACAACCCTCCCCACAAAAAAAAAAAACAACAAAAGCAAAATCTATGAGATTGGGATCACTTCTTTGGTGTTTCTGAAATCTCTCTTCATTGTCTACCTCGGTTAAACCCCATCTCTTTTCTCAAAACTTCTTGTATTTTTATGTCACTGTATCAATAATATTTCTCATTGAACTAATTGCCAAATTCTTATTGCTGTCGTCTATAAAACATATCAAGAACAGAAAGAAGGTGCAGCAGGGAAAGGCTCTCGCCGTGCAAGTCTGGAGCCTCGAGTCTCATCCCTATAATACTTAACATATGTTTTGTGGCATATGAATCCCCCTGCCACAGAAATATATGCATATATTACCAATAAACATTCTTAACATGTGTAAAATTTAAGAATTAAATATAAAACATTTCCACCATGCTCTGCCTCTATCTTTGGAGGAGATGCCCAATCTCCTGAACTGCAAAGTCCAAATGCCATGCCCACAGTGAGTAGCAGGAAGAACTACAGCCGTTTTATATCCGGGAAAGTGAATTCCATCAGATAGCGAAACAGTGTGTGACAGTAAGGCAACTAGATGACTGACGCCCAAACAGTAGAAAACTCACAAAGCCTTCCTTTATTGTTTTGAAATAGATATACTGAACTTGGAAAATAATCCCGTTGGTGGCAAAGCAAACGCCAATATAAGGTTTTCAATTTTGTTTTAAAGGAAAAATGATGTTAATACAAATCAAAGAATATGAGGAGTAAAGGTATTATTTCTTTATTTATTTCCTTGATTATTTATTATTTATTTGAGGTAGGATCTCATGTTTACCATGCTGGCCTCAAACTTGTTATGCAGCTGAAGATGACCTTGAATTCTAATCCTCCTGCCTTCACCCCACAAAGTGCTGAGATTACTGTTATGCACCACAACACTTGCTATATGTGGTAACAAGAACTGAACTCAAGGATTTGTGTTTGCCAGACAAGTGTTCTAATCTCTAAGAGTTATATCCTAAAATGAGGATTATAGCATGGTGCATAAAAACCCAGAGACAGATAACTATGTTCACCCTGAAGACCAGACAAGCAAAGCAGTCCGTCATTGGGTCTTACCTCTGCAGCAGTCCAAAAATGGCAATCCTGTCTCTAGGAATCTCTGAATGAAACTGTGAGTGAGAGCTGTCTGCTCCCATTTTATATCCCTCTCTAGTGCTGGGATTAAAGGCGTGCATCACTACTGTCTGCTTTTTATGACAAACTAGTGTGGTTACTGGTTTTAAAGGTGTGCGCCATGACTGTCTAGTCTGTATGGCTGATTAGTATGACTGTTTTACTCTCTGATCTTCAGGAGAACTTTATTTATTAAAATACAAATGAAATAATCACTACAGAGGATATGATTTTAGTCCTTCCTTTATAGCAAGTTGATATTATGATTTCAAGCAAATCTATTTTTTTATAATGGTTAAGTAGGGTTAGCAGCATACAAGGCTGAAGATTTTTGTAGGCTAAGGAAATTAGAAACAATAAGTATGTTATGCAAAAAGTGAAAACATATACAGCCCAAAGAAAATGAGCTTTCTTGTTACCCAACACGTGCTTCCAAACCAGCACTGTATGGAGGCAAACACTTTGGCCCTATTAGCACCATCTTCCATCCATGAACTTAAGACAATAGGATTGTTATAGAAAACAAATTCTCAAACACAGCAATTGCCTTAATGCTAGAGTTAGCAAGCATCGGATTGCTTCTCTGCTTATAACATGCTTTTGTAAAATTCACTGGATTTCTATGCAAAATATACACATAGCATAATAAAGCCAAAATGTTGAATGGAGGCAGGGCGTGTGGTGGCACACATCTTCCAGAGGCTGGTATCTGTGATTTTTAAGGCTAGCCTTGTCTACATAGTGAGTTCCAGAACAGTCAGGGCTATATAGAGAGATCTTGTCCTAAAATCACAAGAAAAACAAAAACAAGACAAACTATGGAGTGAAACATGAAACCACAATCTTTTCATCAAATTTTCATTATGAATATTTCCAGTGAGTTATTTCATGACTATACAGTCCCAAGAAATACATCTTACATTGAATTAAATACAAAATAAATGTACTTTTAGAATTAAGACTAGGACAACAACATTGGTAATTATGTATTTTTGTTTAAAACATTTAGATGACTGCTTTAGCATATACATGAAATGTGTTAGATTAACTTTTTTTTTTACCCAAACTCTTTAATTATTTACAACACAAGAAATTTCTAGGTATTTCTGGGACATTTTAACAATGCCGTCTTTCAGAGTCATTTATCCTTCAATGAATTTCTAAGAACTTAGTACAATAGGGAAGCTTTTGTGTATTACTCAATACTTACCTCAGTGGTTGCTCAAAATAGCAGCGAATAAAATTATATTGAAGGTTCTATAAGGAAATGCCATGATATTCAGGCTATTGCTTTGGCTAGTCATTTCTTTTCACTTGGGGATATCCGTGTTGAGTTATCTAAGCCCTAGGATTGCTTAAAGATTAACCAAATTAATGTACATAGAGCCTTTATCACAATAGTAAAAACAATAAACTGTGTGTTAGTCTTTCTTATAATTTTGCATCTAAATTTTCAACCCAAGTATTTGTCTTTTATCTTACCATACTGTAACACCTATATCTCCAAAAGAAACCTCCTTCTGCTGATTCCACACAAGAAGAAATTTCTTTTTTTTTTTCTTTTTTGGTTTTTTGAGACAGGGTTTCTCTGTGGCTTTGGAGCCTGTCCTGGAACTAGCTCTTGTAGACCAGGTTGGTCTCGAGATCTGCCTGCCTCTGCCTTCCGAGTGCTGGGATTAAAGGCGTGTGCCACCCCCACCTGGCTCAAGAAGAAATTTCTAATGTGCTCTAAAAAGTTAATAAAGAAACTAATGAGATAGTTCAGGTGGTAAAGCATGAATAAGAGTGATGACCTGAGTTCAATCTCCAGCACCCATGGGCTAATAATCTCTGGGGCTTACTGACCAGTCTGCCTAGTCTAATCAGTAAGGTCCAGTATTTAACAGTGGTCTCAAACAACAAGGTTTTGAAAAAGAATCCTGAGAAAAAACACCTGAGGACATTCTAAAAGATCTCACCCTCTATTTTTCCTGCCCTGTGTCTGCCTAAACCTGAGGATGGCCATACAGCTCTGCCTGACACTACAGGCAGAGACATAAATACGGGTCCTTGCTGTGCAGAGGTTGCACATGCCTTTAACCCTAGCACTTGGGAGGCAGAGACAGGTGGACCTCTTTGAGTTCAAGACCAGCCTGGTCTACAAGAGCAAGTTTCAGGACAGGGTCCAAAGCTACAGGGAAACCCTGTCTCAAAAAGTCAAATAAATAGATAGATAGATAAATAAATGAATAAATGTGGGTCATCTGTGCTCCATAAGCAGCCCTGGAGGGTAAGTAAACTGTTTTCTTGAGGGAAGAACATTGGAACTGAAAAATAGGCATGGTCAGGCTGGGCCTTTTCTTCTCATGGTCTTGAGAGAGGGCTGGGCCTCGAAGTGTGAACACTCAAGAGTTTCAAGCACCAAAGACACTTTCCAGAATTCCTGTGGAGAGAATCCAGCAGCTGCCAATAACATACCATTGAATCACTACCAACAGGAACATCAATCACACAGGTTTGGGTTTTGTTAAATACAAAACATGGTTCCCACAAGGAAAGACAACCTAGGTTCTTGATGGGGAAAACAGTGAAAAGGAATCAAAAGCCAAAAAGAGGAAATGTTGTGGAATATTAGTTAAAGATTTGTTACATTCATTTATGCTGTGCAATGTTCGTTTAATGATGCAAAGACATGCTGCATTTTTTTTAAATGTTGCATTTAACTTTGTAAAGATGTGTTACTTTGACTGTCTAAAACACCTGATTGGTTTAATAAAGAACTGAATGGTCAATAGCTAGGCAGGAGAAAGAAATAGGTGGAACTGTCATGCAGAAAGAATAAAGAGGAGGAGAAATCTAGGCTCCAGAGAAGAGAGAAGAGAAAGGAGGGAGAAAAAGAGAAGGAAAGAAGTATTCTAGGGATCAATCACCCAGCATACAATCAGTCATAGAATAAGAAGGAAAGAAAGATATATAGAATAAAGAAAGGTAAAAAGTCCAGAGGCAAAATGTAGTTAAAGAAAAACAAGAGAATTTAAATTTGAAGTGGCTAGAAATAAGCCAGGTTATGACTGGGCATTTGAAAGTAAGAATAGCCTCCATGTATTCATTCGAGATCTGGGTGGCAGGCCTCCAAAGAGTAGTCAAACAAACAAAATAACAACAACAAAAGCCCAACTACAATGAAGAGCCCACTAGATCCAACAGATGATCACCTTTTAAGAAATGTACTTGCAGGTCACTGAGAGGACAAGATAAAGAGATGAAGACAAAAAAGGCACAGAGCCAGCAGATAGAAATATAAAGACTGGGTTCCTACAAAATGGCATGAAATTTGCTCTTCAAAACTCTTCATGGAGCAGAGAATTGACAGAGGCCATCTATGAAGTAAAATAATAAGTATTTACAAGATGATGTAGAGAAAAGGCACAGGACAGGAAGAAAAAAACTTACTTTATAAGGGAAAATTGGTGTAGGAGGGTCCTTCTGTATTTCTGTTGCTTTCATTGGTTGAATAAAGAGACTGCCTTGGCCTTTTGATAGGGCAGCCCTTAGGTGAGGGGAGTAGACAGAACGGAATTCTGGGAGAGAGAAGGAGAGTCAGAGAGAGCTGCCATGGATTTGAGAGAGTCAGACATGCTGAATCTTTCCTGGTAAGACCACTACCTCATGGTGACTTACAGACTGTTAGAAATGGGTTGAATCAAGATGTAAGAGTTAGCCAATAAGAGGCTAGAACTAATGGGCCAGGCAGTAATTTAATTAATACATTTCTGTGTCATTATTTCGGGTTAAGATAGCCAGGCTCCGAGAACGCAGCCCGCACCAGGAACACAGCCTGCCCGCTCTGGAAGCTGAGCAGCAGGACATAGCCCACTTGCGCCACTTAGTACAGAAAATGTATGAAAGAAATTTGGTTTGAAAAATCCAAGATTCTGCAAGTTAAACTCAGAGTGACAAAGAACAGATGAAGCACAAGAAATTATGATGAAGATGAAGTAGTGTTAGGAAATTTTCTAGTCATTAGTTATGGGTACAAGTGACTCATTGTATCACCCTCCACGATTTTAAGATTTAAAATTTTAAACCAAATTTTAAGTTAAATTTGTATTCCAGCAAGAAAGTGTGACAGCCACACAAACTAAAAAGTCATACTTTCATCAGATACTTATCTCAACGACAAACCTAAAGCTAGACAAACTACTGCTGTACCAGTTTAACAGATATGGTACATATTTGAGAAAGATGAAAACCCAAATAATAAAAAACATAAAACTAACCAGTGGGAGGTAGCTTGAGCCCAGTAATTCCAGACAGACTGGACAGTGCCTGCTGTCAATAAAAAATGAAGAAAATTCAACACCAAATGGCCCAGCTTCTGATCTAAACATTCTGATCTTCTGCAAATGAGCACCGAGTGCCAATAGCTTTGACTGCCACTGTGTTCTTTTTGTTTTCCCATCTAGAATTCTGTCCTCTAAGCCGTGTTAATGTCCACTGTCACATGATAACAATGCCTGCCACACCCTGTTGTGAGAAAGATGGGGTTGGTCACCTTCCTTTCCATTCTGGGAAGAAGTCTGGTCCATTAATGTCTCTCTAGGTTTCTCCTTGCTCTTTAGTGCAAAACTCCTCATCCATGCCGAGGTTTGGGTAGACTTTTCTTTTTTTATAGCTATGTGAAAATTCTCTTTGAAGAATTTACTAGCTACTAATTGCATGTGCTAAACTTATAGTCTGACCATTCCCTGGTTCTTTCTCAGCCAATGAAAATTGCAGTGAAATATTAGAGACAGAAAGAATTTTTTATAAAGAAAACTGAAGATTTTCCTGGTAGAGCTGAATTCATAGCATCTCTCTTACCAATGAGTTAAAAATAATTGGCACTTCACCATCTTTTTCAGAGTAAACAGAACAAATCATATTAACAGTGCCTTCGAACAACCCCGTGACTCACATATCCAGTTCCTTTCCATCTTCCCTTTTCTCATAACAACCCATCTTCTTTCCCACACAACTTTCATAAGCTTCATTTCTATCAGACAGCATTCCTTCTACCATTACCAACCTCAGCTCCTTGCAATTTACCTATTAGAGAGCCTTACGGGAGAGGAAACTGATCCTCTTGAAACACTTTTTCTCTGAATTCGTCTGAAGCATAGCAGCAACATAGCAACATGGGCTCCACGAATGCCAACTTTTGTTTTGGGATTTTTTTCTGCTTTTACATGTTGGGCCACTCTTACTGCAGTGTTTTTTCAGTGTGTATTATAAATATAGATATATGTTGACATTTTCTATTTAGGTGTATGAGCTATATGAAGAAGGAAATGACTTTATTAGATGATAAAATCAATATGAGCTTAAGAAACCAAACTATTCTGAGACTTTAAAGTTGAGAAAACTATCCCCTGAGTGCAAACACAGACTTTCAACTTGGTACTGTTCATAGAAGAAGAATAGAGAAAGAATAGCAATTGAACCTGTTCTTATGACTTACTGCACAACAGACTCTCCCAAGACGTGATGAGATGGTTCAGCAAGCACAGCCACTTGTGCTCAAGCCTGATAACCTGAGTTGAGTTCAATCCCCCAAACCCACATGGTGGAGAGAACTGACTCCTGCCAAGTTGTCTTTGGATTTCCACGTATGCACCAGGATATATACTCATCTGTCTCTCTCTTTCCCTCTCTCTCTCTCTGTATCTCTCTGTGTCTCTCTCTCTGTCTTTGTCTCTCTCTCTCCCTCCCTCTCTCTTTCTCAGAAAGAGAGAAAACAAAATTGTAAATGATTATGCTATTTTTATAAAACATAAACTAATTTTATATATTGTGATTTTACAAGGTAGGAATATAAGCAGCTTCTCTATCAATTCCCCTTCAGTCTCACTGTTCAGATTAGTTAATAATGATGATTTCCTTTCCTAACTGGCACCCTGCTGACAATGTCTGAAGTCTGGACATTCTCGGCTGATGCCCCTTTCTATGTCTTCAGGGCCTTCCTAGCTCACTGTTTCTAAAAGAAAGATGTCCAACATAAAGCCTGAGGGTTCCCAAGATCCAAGTGAAAACTCATCAATCTTTTTATGAGACCTGGCCTCTTGCATAAGGAGTTTTTAAAAGATAACCTGAGGACAGAGAGTGGAAAAATAAACACTACTTCTCGATGGGAAGACAGCCAAAGTATTTGAAGCCTTTAGTTTACTCCAGGACCATAAGGATTTTATTTATTTATTTTGAGGTTGTAATTTAATTATGTCCCTTGCTTTCCTTTCCTGCTTCCAATTCCTCTCATATACCTTTTCCATTCTTCTTCAAATTCAGGGTCTCTTTTTTTCTTTTTCCTGAATAGATGTATTTGTGTATAACCTCTCCAGTCCCTATAGTGTTATTGTACATTTACTTTCAGGACTGCCCATTTTGCACTGGAAAATCAATTGCTGCACTCCTCCCTCTAAATAGCCACCTTCTGCTCCTAACATTTTTAGTTGCCTAAAGTTTCTTGTGTAGGGCTGAGATTTGTTGGACATTTCTCATTCACATGCACAATGGGGTCATCAGTTCATCTCAGGGCATTTATGTTGATGAGACTTTAACACTGTAGTTTCTGATGTTACTGGGAGACACAATCTCACAGAAGTCTCTGATGCTCTAGTTCTTAGAATCTTTTCAACCCTCTCCTTTGCCATGTTCCCTGAGACTTAGATGAGGGAATGTTTTGTAGATGCAGCCACTGGAACTGGGTTCCACAACTCTGCATTTTGATCTGTTAAGGTCTTAATAAAGAGAAATGTGTTATGATGTAGGAGTCCCCTCTGTGTGCTGCCATTACCATTAATGAATAAAGAAACTCACTTGGCCTGTTGATAGGGCAGAACTTAGGTAGGCAGGGAAAACAGAACTGAATGCTGGGAGAAAGAAGGGCCGAGCCAGAAAGACACCAGAGTCAGACATGCTGGTAAGCCACTGCCATGTGGCAATACACAGATTACTAAAAATGGGTTAAATTAAGATGTAAGAGTTAGCCAATAAGAAGTTGTAGTAGGAGGTATGGACTGCATCCTGCTGCCCAGCTAGTTTAACCCCTGAAATAAGCACACAGAAATTGTATTAATTAAATCACTGCCTGGCCCATTATGTCTAGCTTCTTATTGGCTAATTCTTACACACACATATACACATACACACACACATAGACACACACACACTCACACATACATACGCACATGTACATGTACATACACACATACTCACACAAACAAAAACACACACTAAAAAAATAAATATTTCTCTACTTTCTTTGAAGCAAGGATGGAAGACTGAGAATTATGGCCCACAACACAGGGCAAGATAATTAAAATAACCAAAGAGGGAAATGTCCACAATAGGGAAATGTATGCTTGAGGAAAAGTCGGGTGTTAATAATGCTTGATAAAAACATGTTCATCTGAAGACACTTAGCAAGATGAAATGTTTCAAGTAATCTGTGTTAACAAATAACCCATTCTTTGTTTCTCTTCCTGCTAGCGAAATATTCTAATTGGCATAACCAAAAAAACAGAGTTGTAAAAAAACAGTTAAAACTGAAAAATCATCTCTCACACACACGTGTATGAGACCATGTAAAAGAAAATGAGCAAAAGCTATAAAGTGTGATTTTTATTTTTTTTCTATTGTTATATTTTACCAAACAAAATTTTATAATGGGAAAAATCAACACATGTATAAATGTATACATTTTAAAGACAAAAAGCACATAAACGTACAAGTAACAGACGGTGGAAAATCAAAACCAGGACTATGGCTAAGGGGGAAAACAAGTCTGAGGAAAATAACATAATTATGGAGGGTGTGATGAATATTAACGCACAATAACTTTAAAGAAGATGAAATAAGATAACGAAAAGAAGCATCAAGAAATACTATTCAGATAAGGACATAAAAATATGTGGCTGGAAGACAGCTAATTTGCTACATTTTGGGCAAAATTAATGATGATAAACTAAGCCAGTGTGACAGTAATCTTGAGCTGGCATTTTAATATGGGGACTTGACTTTATCTTACTCTACTTTTATTTTTCTTACAATGACAGAATATCCTAGAAAAGAGCAGTTTAAAGGAGAAAGGTTTATTATTTTCAAGTTCTAGGTTACCATCCCCCATTGTAAGGAAGTAAAGGCAGGAACTCTTAACATCACCTATACAGTCAAGAGCAGAGAGAAAATAATGCATGGTCGTTGCTTCCTTCCTTGTTCTCTTCTGAATTTCTTCACAGTTCTATACATTTCAGGGCACAGCCTATGAAAAACTGCAGCTCACACTCAAGATGAATTTTTCTATATAAATTGACAATCAAGCTGATTTCCCAAAGATACACACAGAGATGAGTATGATTTGGAAAAGTCCCCATTTGGACTCTCTTCCCAAGAGACTCTAAGTTGTATCAAGTTGACAGTTAAATTAATAAGCACTAAGTGAACATGCTAAGGGGGATGGAGAAAAGACTATTAGGTCTCGACCCTATACAAAGAACTATTGGCAACTGAAAAAAATCTGGGAATGGGGGGAGGTCTTCCTAAAGAAAGAGCACAACACATGTTTGTTCAGTGCCAAGTTGTCATCCCTGAAAAACATACATGCAAGTAACATTATACGGATCAAACAAGTTGTTTATTTAGAAAAAATACATGCATGTTTATATGTTTATATATATATAAATGTATATGCATATATACATGCTAACAACAATTAATGGAAAAAGAGGTAATGAGTTTGACGGTAAGCAGGGAGAGCTATATGTTGGTAATTACAATAAAGTAGTCCCACATTAGCTCAGAATGGAGTATAATAAAGGGTTCTTTATTTAGGGGTAGTCTCACAGATCAACAGTCCTCTGCATGAGTGGGGAACAGGAACTGAATCCAGCAGTCAAGAGGTTTCACACGTTTTCTACATCTATTTATATGGTACATATGGCCACACCCAGTGTTCCAGTACCTTAAAGGCTATTGGTTGAAGGACTTTCCACAGCACCTTTCTCTGTTGTCTAAATAAGAGAGTTCCAAGCCTAATGCAAAATAAGAACAAATATCAAGTATAAAAATTAGAATTACAGCCAGCAAAAACAATATTAAGTGACAGACATACAATAAATGTTTAAATAATTATCCTAGTCTGAGTCTAAGTCTTGTATTAGAAATGGCTTGGTTAATTCATGAGAGGAAAGTAATTTGACTATCTAGTCTTCAACCCCATTGAAGATCTCAGAAGGGAAAAAATATTACTTGTGTGGGCAGGAAGTGCAATCAAGCAACTTTCAAAATGTGCAATAAATGACAGCTGGCTACCTGAGCAATCACCCAAAGTCTCATTTGCAATGATAGAGCAACCAACTTTTGCTAAGGCCTAGAGTAGCTGACAGACCATTTTAAGAGGCAGGAAAATTTTCAAAACTAACTTACCCTGTCTTGGCAAGGTTTGGCAGTCTTTTCTCTTGTATCCTGATTGTCCAGGTCAAATGCTGTGCATTTTGTCAGTGGTCAAGTCATGGTCAGTTTTTTGCCCAAAGGCCTGTTTTGCCAAGAAGAAAACAAGTTTCAAGTAGAATTTCTTCAGTGCCCAACACTCTCTCGGGAATAGATTGTTGCTGCCAGGAGCAACAGTGTCTCATGTCAACAGAGCCCTAAGTTATTTAAATTCCATATTCTACAGCTCTTTGAAGTGGTTGAATATTACCTATCTATGTAGAATGCAATCTCTATGTATCTAAAAAACCTGATTAGTCTAACTATAAGTATGACAAACATGGATGACTATTGACTGTAGTAAGGAGGCTGCCTGTTTGCTTTCCGAACGCTCAGCCCTGAAACAATCACACAGAATCTGTATTAATTAAATCACTGACTGGCCTATTAGCTCTAGCTTCTTATTTGCTAACTTTTACATATTAGTTCAATCCACGTCCATTAACCTGTTTGTCACCATGTGGCAGTGGCTTACTCACAAAGTTTTAGCATGTCTGTCTCTGGCAGTGGCTCCATGGCTTCTCCCTTACCTCTCCTTCTTTCTCCTAGCATTCAGTTTAGTTTTCCTGCCTATCTCTACTCCCTGCACAGGCCCAAAACAGTTTCTTTATTAACCAATGGTATTCAGAGTATACAGAGGCGAATCCCACATCCATTGACCTATAATTCTTAATATCTATATAGGTTAAAGACTAAGGCTTCATATTAGAAATTGAGACAATCTTTAAACTATGCAGCAAATGAGGACAAGGACCTCAATATGTAAACAATTTATAAGTATCTTGATCAGAGGTAGAAATGTATTGTGAAATATGATAAATGTTTCCTAACATTGTATCAATATACAAAATATCTTAAGCAGAGGTAGAAACATACATGCATACAATATGCCAAAATAACTTTGCATATATGTACACATACTATAAACAGAAATAGGAATATATTCAATATAGTTTGAATTTGTAATAATATACAAGAATCTATACTAAATTGTCTATAAATAATAGTTCACAAGTATTCACTCTGCTATTCACTATTATTGTTACTGTGAGTAAGCTCACACTTATCTACCTATTATCCCACCCAATTTCCCTTTTCTTTTCAAAATAGATTTCTGAGCCTACATAATTTCCACCCCAACCTCCAACCATATAATAAAACTCTAATTGATATGACTAACCCTGAGGACAAACTTTGTTGAAAGAGGGGATGCTGTCTTCTAGAATTACTTCCAGTAGTCATGGAGGTGATGTTCTTTCTATGGGATCCTGTAAAAATAAAATGATGGTTAAGTGTCAAAATTACTCTCTGGTATAATTACAAATAGTCTCTGAGTAGTTGGTAGGGTTTTTTGTGAAGTTCTTGTTTGAAGTTCTGGCCAGAAAGTTGTAAGAAGATGCACCATTTCAGCTAACCAAATTGGAATAATTTTGAGCAGCTGGTACCAAAAACTGATCTTAAAGTAGCACTATCAGCATCATGACATCGTATCAACCAGGTGAAATCATTGTTGTGGGGCCCCATCTTCTTCTTGGAAACTTCAAGGATGACTGCAGGAAAATTTATAGCTCGTTGTGGAGAATTTAAATGTTATTTATACAGACATATTCAGTGAACATTATTTATATACAAATATATTCAAGAAAAGGTATGATAGAGACAAAAATATTTATGAGGAAAAGTAAAATCTTTCCTAAATTCTTTCTTCTTTCTTTCCCATACCATATGGCTCCTGATATGAGAAAGAAACTCTGAATTTTTCTTTTAACAACATGCTTATATTTAGAGAAGGAAAGCTATTGTCCAACTCCAAAGCCAGAGGGATAAAAAGGAATGGAGAAGGACTGCAGTTAGAAAATCAATAAATAAGAAAAGAAAATATATATGGATAAAAATGAATAAACTAACAAACACAATATCCCAGTTGGGAGAGAAAGGTTTTAAAACTAATGAGCACAAACTGTACTTTGATTCTATCTTCAAACAATAACTAAAGGAGAGAGCAGGTTATTTCATTTCATTATTTGGTGTGGAGTTTTGAATTTAACTTGAGTCATCTTATCTCTTAAAGCCAATGCACTTTTAACATGATGAGACATGAATATAAACTAGTGGTTTACTAACAAAGCAAATTTTAGCTCCATTTATTAGATAACCCATTTCTTGCTGTTTGCTCATGCATTATTTATCAAAGAATAAATGCATACTTCTCTCACTGTTGTTGGGCTATTTATTCTTTGCTGGTCTCTGAATTTTTTTATCAGTGATTGGTGTAAAGGTAAATGATATCATCAAGTCCTTGCACACTTATCTTGAAGCTAATTCAATTTATATTCTTACTTTGTGCTGGTTACATGTTCACTCTGTACTAGACCCAACTCCATACAGATAAGGCCTGAAGAAAAATGACTGTATTAATAAAATGTGCATTCAATGCTTTCCTTTCTTATTTTTAATAACAAATGAGACAGGCATACATGTAACATGAGGGGCCTGCCCGTTGGGTTACTGTCCTGCCCAGTACCCCACAGCCAGCAAGCCCCAAAGAAAATCACACAGAGAGTCTACATTAGGTTATTAACTGATTGGCCCATTATCTCAGGCTTCTTACCAGCTCCCATAAGTTATATTAACCCATTGTTCCCATCCATGCCAGGCACATGGCTGGTACCTTTTCTCAGCTGGGACAGGGACACATGCTGCTTCCTTGGAGATCTGCACAGGAATCCCAGGGAATCTTCCTGCTTCCCAGACTTTATCCTAACCCTGCCTCTACTTCCTGTCTGGTTTTCCCACCTATACTTCCTGCCTGGCCAATCAGCATTTATTTAAAACATGATTGACAGGATTGTATCTTTAAGGAATACCTTCTGTAAATCAGTAGTTAATATAAAACTTTTCCTGTTCATTCAACATTTCACGTCCATGTTTGATGAAAGAAGATGGAAACTCCGTCCAGCAAGCCAAGTTTCTAATTATTTCCCCCAATTGATCCTTAAACTCAAAGCAGTGAGTGTAAGTTATTCCAGGGTCAATTTCCTATTGCTAAAGTGACTCAGGAGGTAGACAAGATGGCCCACTGGAATCCAGTCCATCTCTGAAATTCACAAGAAGGGACATAGAATACAACAAAATATACTCATTATTTGAAGAGAACATCATTAAAATTATTTTATATATGTGTAGGATTTTTCTGTGTTGGTGGCTCTTATTATCATTCCTATAATGATAATATGGGGACTTAACCCAAGACCAAGTACAGACAGATAAACTTTTGATGCTCTAGCTCTACAATATACTTGAGGTAGGTCTCTATTTTTTAAGATTTATTTATTTATTATTTATATAGGGTTCTGCCTGCAGTTCAGAAGAGAGTACCTGATCTCATTACAGATGGTCATGGATCACCATGTGGATGTTGGGAATTGAACTCAGGATCTCTGGAAGATCAGCCTGTACTCTTAACCACTGAACCATCTCTTCAGCCTTGAGTCACTAGTTTTTCTGAATTATTTTCCTTCAGGACCTAGACTGCTTATTATGTGTCAAGTCCATAAATTACAGAGAAAAAAATGTGGATTTTGTTCAAATTGGTCAAGCAACTACGTGCTGATCAACAGGTATTTACTGATAAGATATTATGCAAGAAATACTCTCTTAACAGAAAACCTTTGAAGGTTCTAATGGGATGAGAACCTGTCAAGGATTATCTTAGGCCCATTGTGTCCACAACTCACTTCATGAGACTCTAAATCACAGAGTGAAAGGGTTTTGTCAAACATCCAATATGAAATGATCTCTATTTTTGTAGGATAAGGCCCAGTATCCCAAGGAGTTCAAAGCTTCATAAGTTTATTCAGAGCCTGTATATAGCTGAAATTAAGCAAACAAACAAACAAAAGTATACCTAAACTCTAGATAACTTAGATTGGGTTTCTTAATACAGCTCATCTATAATTATGATGGCACCACTTACTAACTAGACTTTTTGCATGTTAGCATCTAATACTTATGTTGGACATTTTCTCATATGAGAATAACAAGATTTTTTCAGAAATGATACTTTAAGAATATTTCCCCCGACTATAAAATGAATAAAATATATGCTTTTTATAACTGCTGTGGAAAGTTGTCAGCAAAGCATGGCCAGTGCTATCGGCAAGGGCAGCTGTGACAGCTCACAAGAGATCTTCAACAAGAGGAGAATACAAGAAGGCTAGGGAGAAGTTACTACAGTCTCACCTGAGACCCCGGTCTCTGCTACTCCCACTTCCATTCTACCATTGTGATTTGGGAGAGATCAGCACCCATGTTCACCTGGAGCTCTTTGGTATTGTGTCTTTTTCTTAGATCAGCCAGAATAAGTAATCCCTTTTTCACAATTATTGAATTAAACCTAAGAAATTTATTGGTTTGCCAAACAGAATCATTCTTTGACCGGTCCTCAGTACCCTATCTAGTTCCATTAGATGCCTGCTCATGTCTCCCCCAGGAAAAGCTAAGGCAATAACACCTTATTTATTTGTTCTAGCCTTGATTTTTGTAATGTTGGCAATGTCCTGGATTAAATATAAAGCTTCACATATATCAAGTAGAAGCTCTACCTCTGACCACCCAATAACCCAGGCTTTGTTTTGCTTTCTATGAGAAAAGAAATGATCAAAATATTCTTGTTATAACTCTAGGAGAAATGACCCCTATTGGTGATTCAAAGGAGAATAAAAGTATGGTGTGAATAAGATAGAAATATGAAGTACACAATCAAAAACAGTGTAACATGAGGGGCCTGCTCGTTGGGGTTACTGTCCTGCCCGGTACCCCACAGCTGGCAAGCCCCAAAGAAAATCACACAGAGAGTCTACATTAGGTTATTAACTGATTGGCCCATTGTCTCAGGCTTCTTACTAGCTCCCATAAGTTATATTAACCCATTGTTCCCATCCATGCCAGGCACATGGCCGGTACCTTTCCTCAGCTGGGACAGAGAGAGACACATGCTGCTTCCTTGGAGATCTGTGCAGGAATCCCAGGGAAGCTTCTTGCTTCCCAATTTCTCCTGTTCTCCTTGTGCCACACCTACTTTCTGTCTGGTTGACCCGCCTATACTTCCTGCCTGGCCAATCAGCGTTTATTTAAGACATGATTGACATAATTGTCCCACACCAAAACAGTATTCAGAGTTTCTCTTAATGTATACACACATACACACACATACACACACCCACACACATATTTAAATTTGCCTAATCTTTCTAGTCTTTTACCATTTTTCAACTACTGAACTCATTTGGTCACTGTGACTAAAATTTCTTTTCTCTAAAAAATATCAGGTTTGGCAATTCTGAAAATCTAGCCTAAAATCCAGTGGTCATTCTTAGTGTTTGTACTATATGTGGTGCCTGGGAGCCCTCAGGATTCCTCAGCCAAGATGAACAGTTCAGCATCAACTGAGACACCTCAGTCATCCTGAACCAGAACAGATAGTCTGGCATCACTGGGATCCTTCTGAACAATGTTGAACAGTCCAGTATCACTGGAGATGGCTCATCTTCAGTGGTTTGCCCACAAAGAAATTCCATAACCCTAAACATTAAATGCTAACATACTTGAAGTATATAAAGTAGTGAGTAATAAAATCTCAGTTCTGGATAAACTGAATGAGGGAACCCAAATTCACCAAGCATGGATTCTGGCAAATATAAGGATGAATTTGAGTCCTTTGTGTTCCCAGTTTTACAGAATCGGATTAAATAGCATCTTGAATACACAGACAATTCTTCACATTTATTGAATGGGACTACCTCTTTGTGCACCCTTTCTAACTTGTAAGTAAATATTTTAAGCCTTGCTTCTGAAGCTGAGGAAGAGTCACTGCCCAGCATCATGAGACAGTATGCTGCAATAAACTAGAAGAAGATTAAAATATGAACCTTGAAGTAAACCTTCTGTTGAGAACGTATCACTTTTGAACAGCAACAATGCAGAACAATGATGTGAATGGAAGCAATCTAAGCAGGGGGACATTTCATCCACACACTCACACGCTCTCTGGGATCTTAAAGTACCTTAAATGCATTGTATTTGTGCATGATTCAATTATTCAGTGAATAATTAATGAACAGTTGGTACGGTCATCATTCTTGAACTTGACTTCTAAGAAGACACATGTTATCTGAAGATAGTTACAATACAGTTTTGTACTGCATTCATTTTTATAGTGGATTGTTGCTGAATTCTATGAGTGAAACCACACCAGGTCTGAAGCATGTGAGGAAAGCTAAGGCTGACAGTGGTTGACAGAGAATGATTAGGCTGAACTTAAGGAACTTTCCTTTTTGATTTTTATCATTCCTGGAGTAGTTTATGTGCACAGTTTGAGTGTTGGAGCATGTGACACAGTCAGCTTGTGGAGATCAGGGAACAGCATCATGGAGTCAGTTCTCTCATTCTGCTTTAAAAAATAAATTATTAGCCAGGCACTGATGGCAAAAGCCTTTAATCCCAGCAATCAGGAGACAGAGGCAGGTGGGTCTCTGTGAGTTTGAGGCCAGCGTGGTCTACAGAGTGAGTTCCAGGATAAAGATACACAGAGAAACCTTGTCTCAAAAACAAAACAAACAAACTAAGTAAATAAACAAATACCCCTATGTTTAAATATATTTCTTCTGTGTGTATTATTGTTTTGCTTGCATATATGTGCCTGGTGTCCAAGAATGTCAGGAAGAGGGTATAGGGTCCTCTAAAGTTTGAGTTACTGAAAGTTTGGAGCAGCCACATAGGTACTGGGAACTGAACCCTGGTCATCTGAAGAGTAGCGAGCAGTTTAGTCAGTGATCCATCTCTCTAGTCCCTCTTTCTGCTTTTTCATCTATTAGCATTTATTAACTGAATAACCCACGTATTTCACAATGGCATTCCTTGCATGCGCATCATATATTTTGAACTCCAGGAATTGAACTTAGGTCTTCAGGCTTTTGTGTTGAGCGCCTTGGCCTGCTGAGGTATCTTGCTGGTGCCAGACTCTTTTTAATGATGCCTAAGATTAAATGGAGTTGTTTAGTGTTAGAGTAAACTGTCTTTGCATATGCTTCAGTGGATGGAAGGGGCTACTTTATTTGTGAAGAAGATGGGTGTCTAGAGAAATTAAAACATGTGAGAATGAGTCCCCACAGTAGCCAAGGCAAAGTATCTAGATTGTTAAGTTATATATGCCTGGCAGCCAATTTTACCTTTGAGACTCAAAAGCTATGAAAACTTAGGCAAGTTATTAATCTTCCTAGAGTATCAGTTTTACAGTTAGGGAAACTGAAAGAATAATAGAACCTTCTAGGTTCGTTGTAAAAACTTGCTCCTAACAGTAACATTGAATTGCAAAAAGCCTCTGCAAAGGTATGGGAATGACTGAACCCCACTTGACACACAATAGCATTACAGTTGAAATGGAACCTCAGATTTGGAGAATAAAAACCATGGGAAATTTTGAGTTTTTAGATGGAAGTAGCTAGATTTATTGTGTCTGAAAATAAGAATGACCACAAAGCTGCTGAAGGGTTTAGCACTCAATAGTAACTGTCCATGAACACAGTGGCAAAAGTTTCTCTCACAGTGAGCAAAGTGCTCAGATGTACCCTTCATGGCTGCCATGAAGAGAGCAACCACTAGGCGTTCATCTTTCTGGATCTGGATTACCTCACTCAGAATGCTTTTCTCTAGTTCTGCCCGTTTGTCTTCAAATGTTTGAATTTCATCTTTCTTACAGCGGAATAATATTCCATAGTATGTCTGTATCACATCTTCATTATGTATTCATCAGCTGAAGGATGCTTAGGTTGATGCCATCCCTAGCTGTTGAGAATAGCGTAGCCATGAGCGTGTCTGAGGAAGCATTTCTGAAATAGGATGTCAAGTCCTTGGGACATACCCTGAAGAGTAGGTGCAGGTCACAGTGGAAAACTGTGTCATATGGTAGATTTATTTTTAGTTTTTGGGAACTCTACATGCTTATTTCCAGAGTGGCTGGACAATTTTGCCATCCCACAGTCTATAACCATTCTCTCTGTCCCATATTCTCCCTAGCATTTGCTGTGAGTTATTTCGTTGACCTTAACCATTTGACTTGGGTAAAACTAAACCTCAAAGTAGTTTCAATCTGCATTTTTCTAATTCCTAGGGACAATAACTAATTTTTGTATTTATTAACCGTTTTTGTTTATTCTTTTCAGAACTCTGTTCTGATCCACAGCATATTCTTTGAATGAGTCCTTTGTTCTTTTGACCTCGCTTGCCAAGCAATTAACTCCAGCTGTACTAGCAAATTAAAAACACTAGGGGGTGCTCTGGTTTACTCTGTGCAGCAGGGACAAGCATGAATCATTCCTGTAGGTGCAGAATGGGAAAAAGTTATGCAGAACCTAGTGAATGATAGGGCAGAGACATTTGAAATTGTGTACCACTGCGGTTTGTATCTACAGTTCATAGTAAGACTTTACCCTATTGCTTTGACTTTCAGAAGTTTTAAAAAAGAAACAATGGTTCCTGCCAAAATTCTACAGCATGATTTTATCACTGGGATTTTTAGCCATCTTGATAGAGTCAAACACTTTAAGGGTCATTTGTAAGTTGTCTGTATGAAAGACACATTCTATCCACCAAAACAAAGCAGAAGTAAGATAGTTCCTGACTTTTAGCTTATCACATTACTATAACTATTCCAGTCTCCTTAATACAATTTATTTTTCATTTAACCACTCGTGGGAATCAGTGAAATCATACATGCCCCACTTTTTACACTATATATTAGGCATGGAATGTATGCAAGGCACCACAAATAAGGAAATTAATATGCTGAGCCTAGTCCCTGATATGATAAATCATCCGGCCTTGTCCTTGTCCTCAAGCTTGCATGCCAGGAAGGAGACACAGATAATGATATCTAAAGAGGTAGACAAATGAGACAATGAATGCATAAACAAAGAGTGGACAAATCATATCTAGCATTAGAACTTTTACCCACAGCCAACAGGACCCTAGCCCTGTATCTAGACCAATCCCTTGAGAGTCCAGCCAAGAAAATCAAACTTACAAGAGGTCATACTGTTACCGCTAGGCTCAGTCTAATAAGCTTAAGAAAATAGCTATAAAACTGACAAAAGTTTGTCGGTACTTTATTAATAACTCAAAGCTTCCCAAGTTTTTATTTTTTTTAATTTCATGGTAGAACCAATAAAAGCGAATCCGTTATGTGGTCATAATTAGCCCCATGGGATGCTTAGATTCCAGTTATCACAGCTCCAGGTTTCCCAGACTATCAACCTCTGGTTAAATGACATCTGAGGACTTCTCTTTCATCCATCGCACAGCTTTCCCACTCCTTTCCTTCTCCTCTCTGTGCATCAACACTGAGATTCAGGGGACACACACTGAACCATTGCTATGCTGAGCCCTGACTATGCAGACTCTGCTTTTCCACGCACTGCATCTGTGTTTCTTTCTATGTATGTGACAGGCTGGGAGAAGGACCACTGAGAAAAATACATCAGAAAGGAGGGGTGGGAAGGAGATGTTTCATTTTATGTAGAAGGAGATGCCCAAGACTTTCAATGATATAAAAACTGGAAGGAATTGGGTTTATGAGACATAGGGAAATGTATCTTCACACAGAGAGAATACAGTGACAATTCCAAAAGCTTCTTTTGCGGTTTAAATATCTACCAGAATTTCAGCTTTGCATGGACACTACAGACAGAGAAAGAATGAATGAGTCCAGAACGGTAACAATTGTAAGGACTTTGACTCTTATTCTAAGTAGGAAAAGATTTGTTGAAGGCTTAAACAGAGAAGTCATGTTTTGTACTGATTTACCAAGGATCATCCTGGTTGCTATATTGAGACTCACTTTTATGTGAGCAAGGCCAGAAGTTATAGCAGACCATCTTTCATCTCCCTGGTAATGTCAAACAGATCATAAAGGTTAATAAGGTAACTTGAATAACATAAGAGTGATAGAAGGATTAAGAAACCATTCAGATCTGCATATAAATGAAGGCAAAACAGACAGATATGTCATTGTTCATAAAAAGTGAAATGTTAAATAGAAAACATGAAACACAGCAAACATGGCTGAATTGAAATCCAGAGAACCTACTTGCTGCTCTATACGGGTGTTCAGCATTGTGGATACAATTGATAAATTTAGTCTTCACTATTGTGAGATTTTAGGGGTAGATTACAGATCTGACAAACATATACATCCCTGTATTTTAGGTGAAAGTTTAAAATTAGGGATAAAAGTGGGGGAATTATCAGCATGTAATTACCATGGAGCTGCAGTGTTTACCAGCTGAGCGAGATAATAAGAAGCAGCTCACATAAGGCTGGGATAAGTGGCTAGAGAAGAAAGAAAAGGAAAATCAAGAGCAGCAGTCTTAGCACTCAGCACAGAAAGAACAATGGAGTTACCAACAGGCTGTCTTGTCTCCAAAGAACGAAAAGTAAGAATGGAGGACAGGATTTAACAAAGTGGAGAGATCACCATTGACTTTGGAAAGTATTTTGAAGGAAGTTGTAAAGAATAAAGTCTTTGAATATAATTGAGAAGAAAAGTGAGAGAATCACAATTGGATATCAAGACTAGCAAGGAAAGGGCAATGATTTTGTCTTTAAAATAAAAGCTTTAAAGAAAGAAGTGAGGAGTAGAAGAAATGGGAGGTGAAGAGGTCAAGAGAAAGTCTTTCAGAAAAAGTCTACTGAGAACAAAATGGAACTAGAAAGATGTTTTGTTTACTTGCTTCCTGCAAATTATTGACTTTATCCCAAAGGTACTGAATGGTCAGGATGGCAGAGCACCAGTCCCGAAAATATATTCTTCGTGTAATTCCTAGACATTGTGACTATATTATACCTTGTGTCATATAGCATTTCACAGGTGGACTAAGTTATTTTGAAATAGAGGGATTATCTGAGATTAACCGTGCAGCGCCAATTAAATAATTAGAGATTTTGAGGAAGAGGAGGCAAGGAGAGAGGGGAACTTAGTTGAAATAAGAGTAGAGTAGTAGAAGTATAGTATAAGGAGAGACAGACAGAGAGACAGAAACAGACACACAGATAAACAGAAGACAGAAACAGAGAGACATAACAGAGACAAAGACAGAGAGGCAGAGACATGGAAGAGTGTTAATAGAATGGACAGAAGAAAGATTCACTGCTAGGTCCACCAGGCTGAAAACACCCTGCCAGTTCACTTTGGGCTTCTTACACTGGTACTACCTGTGTTTGAGCATCCTCAAGGAGTCCTTGACTATAACCCTCTGGTCTTACAGAGGAAAGCTATATATATGGCACAATC
Organism: Dicrostonyx torquatus; assembly: GCA_028555095.1. Taxonomy (NCBI): domain Eukaryota; kingdom Metazoa; phylum Chordata; class Mammalia; order Rodentia; family Cricetidae; genus Dicrostonyx; species Dicrostonyx torquatus. The sequence continues at coordinate 5,334,621 of JAQHUG010000022.1, read as the reverse complement.
TGTTTGAAAGAGCTTCATATGTAAAAATTTAAGGGAAATAGGATGATGTTAAAATTGGCAATGGCAGTGAATAGGAGTAAAATATTCACCTTAAATCTAAGGTGAAATAAAGTAGAGTAGAAATGTCTGAGGTGGAAAAGCAACTCTGGGTGAAGAAATGTGATGTGGGAGAGGGCAATGGCTGTGTCCCCTTAAGCAGGAATGTGAAGGTATCATTAATGTAGGAAAAATTGGAAGAAATTATAGAAGTTATTAGCATAGTATGCTATAAATAAAACAAAAGAACATGAACAATAATCCCAAAATAGTCTCTTTCAAAGTAAACAAGAGAGAAATTATCAACTGTTTTTCAGTGTAGCTCATGGAAATGTATATCATCTTTCTAAATTAGTATTTTATCCTGGATTTCATTATTTTCTTTAGGAGTATTGACCAATGTGCCTCGTGGCTGTTGCTAAAGAAATGTGAAGGAAATGGATGTGATTCTGCCTGTTCATGTCTGTCGTTACAAGTAGGAAAATCTTATAGAATTCTGATTCTAATTATTTGGCAATTATTTTGAATATTCAAAAAATTGAATGCATTTTACTTTTAAAAAAGTTACAGCTAGGCCCCTAAAATCAAACTCAGAAATTGCTGCACATTTAACCTTACATTAAATAAACTTCTGCATATGATGTCATAGGTGTGTTTCTATGTGATAGACTGACACTTAAATGTTCAATGTATCTTTTTAATACTTATTCTCCTAAAGAATCTCAACATCATTCAGAGTAGAGATACGCTTGCTTCTGTTCTTCAAACTCATGCCCTCTCAACTCATCTTTGACCTGGAGCTGTCAAGTGATCCTGTCTGACTTGTAAGTACTCTGTAGGGATTGTCTAGATCAGAATTAACAGAGTTTTGTACTTTTTCTGATGCAGTCAGAAGCAAGGCATTATCTTTGCTTTCCGGCACATCTTCTGTGTGTTTGCACAGAAGTGCCTTAGCCATTCTGGGACTCTGAGAACAAACAGCACATGATAGGAACAGGGAAAGAGATGAAGTCTCATCCTCTAAGATGTCTCAGGATAGTCCCAGCATCCTTGAACTGCCAACAGTACAGAGGAAAACAATGCTAAAGGTGTATGTTCCAGGAAATCAAGGATAATTGCTGATAAATGCAATTTGGTCTAGAGAGAAATTTTTTAAATGCCTTCCTTTATCTTCTAAGTAAAATACTAGATGAGTCATAAAAAAAATCATGGGAATATACATTCATAAAATAGAATAGCGTCATATCAAGATGAAGTGGACACAGTATAACAACATAAAAATGCTTCTGACAAACTATCAGAGGAAGAGGAAACAACAGAAATGACATAAGGTTTATATATCATGTTTTACTCAGATTTCCTTTCATCTAAGTTGTAGGAGGAGCTCTTGCTTGTTTGTCCCATCTGCTCAGCAAACTTAACCCCAAAATAACCACACAAAAATTGTATTAATTAAAATACTGTTTGGCTTCTTAGCTTGAGCTTCTTATTGGCTTACTCTTATATTAATTTAACCCATTTCTACTAATTTGTGTATCACCATGTGGCAGTGGCTTACTGGCAAAGATTCTAACTGGCATCTGTCTCAGGTAAAGGATCTAGGGCTTCTCTTTCTGACTCTGCCTCCTTTCTCCCAGCATGTTATTTAGTTTTCCCCACCTACCTAAGTTCTGCCCTATCAACAGGCCAAGACAGTTTCTTTATTCATTAACCAATGAAAGCAACACATAGACGGAAGGACCTCCCACACCACTAAATTGTCTTCCTCTGTAACTGGTTGTGATTCACCAAAGTCAAAGAAGAGCCAGGAAGATATGTTCTGAGAGCCAGTCTGTGGGGACAACTGAGAGCTTGCTTAGTCTTTGTAGTTTTAGGTAGGTGATTGTGTGGTCATATAGAAAAGATACAGGTATTTGATTTCCCATATTCTATTCTATATTCCCATAGATTATTAAAATTTCTCAAGAATTTCAAAAATTTATGTCAAAATTATACAATTAATATATTTTTGTTTTTTCATTAGTTGTTGACTCTGCAGTAGTTTGTTGACTTTGCATCATTGCTTTAAAATAAACACAGACAGCTAATATTTCAAGATATTATCTACTGGGGTAAGAGATATTGCTCACTGGTTAGGAGCACTTGCTGTTCTTGCAGAGGACCTATATTCAATTCCCAACACCCATATGTTGGTTCACCACCATCTGTAACTTCAGTCCCAGTAGATGTGATGCCCTTTTCTGACTAATGCTGGCACCAGGAAGGCACATGTGCACAGATACCCTTTCATGCAAATCACCCATACACATAAAATAAAATTAAGAAGATATCTACTACTGAGAAGCATAGTTAATACTTAAGTTTATTAAGTAATTGATAGTGGCTTTAGGGAGTAAACGTTTACAAATTAGAAGACCCCGAGTCTCCAATTAATGTTGAACTCCTTTGTTTACAGCCTGAACCCATCATATTCTGACTTCTAAGTTCACAGATGACATACTCTATGAACCCTGTTTTCATGATTTCTCGCCAATGCTTTTGGATTACTATACAGTCAATTATGGTAAGAAGTGAAGTACAAAGCTCTTCTGAATCCATGTGCTATTTATGCAAGCAATGGCATGAAAAATTAGCACTTGTATTTACAAATACACTTAATATCATCCCGGTGCACAGTGTAAAGTGTAGCATGGTTCAGCAAGCCTTTAATAGGCTACTCACAGGGGCTGCCTTATTTTGTCTTCCTTCATATAATTTGGAAACGTGTAATGATGAATATTAAAATTATCTATAATGTGTACACATTTCCCCTCTTAAATTATTGGCAACTAATTTTAAGGTAAACTAGGATCCACACATGCTGCCATTTTTGTTGCTGTCTTTCACTTTATGGCTGATAGCCTTGGGATATTCTTTAGGCAATGGTATTTTCTAGAGTAGTGAAGAGGGCACCACTCCATCAAATCGTGATGATGTTTTTACCAGGTCAATGAAGGCTTGGCATTTTGTCTTTTTCAGACAAGGATCACACCCCCTACACAGAACTTCATGAACAGAACTGTTTCTACTTATAGAGGCCACACTTAAACATTAAAATAAAACCTTTGGCGAGTACTGTTTCTTTTAGACTTCAGGATTTTTCCTTTCTTGCACAATCTTGTATATTTCTCTAATAATTACACAGACAAGCACAGAAATTCATGTGGCTACCTGCTATTTTTCAGGTACTACAACACGGAATCACCTGGGGAAAAAGACTCTCTCCCTGTGGCTTAAAAAGAACAAAACCTGAAATGCCTTAAAGATAGAATCAGCTTTCTCTTATATCTCTTACAAAAAAAAATTGCCTTGAACTATGGCTGGGACTCCAGGCACAATTCTTTAGAATGTTATTTAATCTAGCTTAAATATCACCACAGGGGAATTACTAAACTGCACATTTGGGTTTCTTTTAAATCAGTCATTACATTTTATATTGGCATTATTTCTAAAATAAGATAAATCCAAGGCATTGTTACTGATCTTAAACTGTATTGGACTGGATGGACTAATGTGGAAGAAATAAACCTAAAAAATGGTTATGGTATCATATCAAACATGTTTACATTCAGATATTTAACTTGGAAGTCTAGGCAAGAGGGTTGATACTCACTGGTCCAGGCGGCAGGCTGTCCGAAAGAAAGGAAAAGAATTATAGCGCAGTCTTGCATGGAAGGAAGAGAATAGATCATAACCTGACTGTGGGGAAAGTTCATGAATGTTTTAATGAATACGGTGCCTCAGATGGAAATAATGATGGCAGCCCCTGTGAGCAGTGACTGTGCATTTAGCCAGAGTTGGAAGTTTAGATGGGCAGGCAGGAATGGGAAATTTCCAGGTGAAAGTGAATGATAGATTTGATAGAAGCATGGAGATTGAAAAGCAATAAGTCAGTATCATTTGGCTAAGCAACAGGAGGGGAAACGCCAGTGAATGGCATCTGAACGCTGTTTTCCCTTACTTACGTGCGTGAACATTCACCGAGAGACATTGCTTCATCCGGTTTCAGTCATGACATGAAATTAAATGGTTGATGCTGCCTGTCAGGTCCTAGCATATTCCACAAACCAAGAAAAGCTCTCCATCCGAGTCCCCCTTGAGTTGCATCTTATATCCCAATATGACTGAGCCACACTTGATTCTGAGATGTTGTTAGGTCTGCACATCTTGACCTTTCCTAAAAGTGGCTCTCCTGGAATTCAATGATTCCTTCAGTAAATGATGTCACATTACTGTGCAGTTCCTTGCTTAAGCTCCAGAGCCCCAGAGTTCCCCTATTGTAAAAAAGCAACGGAAAGTACAGGGGAGACACAGTTTCAGTCAACTGTTGATGCCCTGTCAAAGCCAAAGCACCTCAGTGAGTGTCACAAAGGAAGAGAGAAGTATTTGAGATAAAAATTTCAGAGGTCTGTGGTGTGGCTTCCATGCTTTGCAACCTGGGGTGATGGGGTATTGCACTGTAGGAAGGCATGGCAAAGTGAGGCTGCTTATCTCAAGACAGTCAGCAAGAGATAGAGAAAAACCAGAGTGGGGAGGGGCAGAAAAGAGTAAAAGACTGACGAAGGGAGGGGAGACATGCTTCAATGACTTGCAATGATCTAGTGTCTCGGATTAGCCTGACCTCCTAATAGTCCAGTAAGCTATTATTTTATAATGGAATTTAAGCAGTGAGGAGATTAGCACTCCAGAATCCCATCACTGCTCAATACCAGCAATAAGTAAAGAGCAGGCCTTAAACACAGGAGCCTTTGAGACATTTACTGACACGTCCAGGGAGACGCTGACTGTGAAGATGCCCTTTTGTGGTTTCAAGGCATTTTCATGGGACAGCGACTGTGCTAGCTAATTTTCCTTTCTCTTTCTCTAGAGGAATGACCTGTTTATTTTCCACTTTCAAACTTAACAGCATTGCATCATTCTTAGAGGCAAAAAAGAAATATCAAATCTCTCCTAATTTTTAGAAACACCATTCCAAGTTTCGAGTTAAAAAAAAGTAGCTGTGACTCCATTGGTTAACTCCTTTCTGAGGAAGATGTCCCTTTCTTCCTCTAATCATATTAAGTATTTATTGTCATTGGTATTCTGCAGCTTATAATAATGTGTCTAGCAAAGAATATCATTTTATTTGCTTATAATTTAATTGCAATGACTCTTACTCATTTATAAAGGGTTACCTTGAGCCTCTCATTCTCACGGGTACAGTGGTGTTTGTTGCTATTAATCTCTCATTTTTGAGCTGCGTAAACAGCCTGGAGATGCACAATCTGTTTTGTCATTTCTTGTTTAAATTTCTTCCTCGGTGCCTTCTATGCCACAGGGAAATTTATCTATAGTTGCTCTCTATTTTTTCAGTCTGTAAAAACAGGATGAGATTGGTACCTACCTCACTGAGTTGCTGTGATTAACACTCTCTACCACCTTTTCAGTTCCTAAGTTCATGATGCCTTTGGGAAGACACAGTCCTGGCCTCCCTTCTAGCTCTTCCTATCACTGTGAATGCTGGGAACACCTGCAGTTTCACTTTCTCTTGGAAATGTTGCAAGCTCAGATGATTAGCATGAAGGCTTTGTTCCTCAGGCCACAATATAATTATCTCTTCCCTTATTAACATCTGTCCTGTGATGACAACCATTCATTGGGGTCTCAATGAATCATCTCCTGTGTGCATTTTTTTTAAACTAGTGAAAGGCATGTCAGTCTTTTTTTTCCCCTATTGACAGTACAAAATACACATAGCTTTCTGTGTAAGTGGACAGCTCAACTGGCCTCATGGTTAGCTTTTAGGACATGATCAGGAAGTTCAAGAGATGGCTGCACAAACTGTGGTTTGCTTAAAGAGGTTGAGGCATAAAGATCACAAATTCAAAGCCAGCCTGGGCTACACATGTTGGGGTTGGAGATTTAGCTCAGTGGTAGAGCACTTGTCTAGCAAGCATACCTCCCTGGGTTTGGGTCTCAGATTTGGTGTCCACAGTGGGAGTGGGAGTGGGAGAAAGCACAGTACACAGATCAAATAGTTTATGGTCTTTATTTATATTTCACATAAATATGAAACAATATCTCTCAAATTAATTAGATAATAAACTGGTCCAGGAAATGGAAAATTTTCCATCATTATCAGATTAAATTAATGATAATTGCACATTGTTATTCATTTTTATTTGTTCTAAAATTACAGTTTAGATGAAGCAAACTTAAAGTAGCACACAATATTATAAGATGTATTTCTGAGACCATGCTGCCTGAGGGTGAGTCTTGGTTCACATCTTAGCTTTATGGTACTATACCTTAGGGTGCCATGCTCAGTATTCTCTTCTGAGGAAGGCAATGCAAAAAATACCAGTCATGTGGACCTCTTGAATACTTTCTGAAAGCAGAGAAGGCAAAATTTGTATGCAAAATTATTATTAGAATGTGCCTCCATGAAGCATATTTAAGCACTAAGTTCAGGGCCATGGGAACGGTGTTGTGTCATGTAGGGAGTTCTACAGATCTATAAGTGATTGACATTGGATTCAAGTAGAGCTTTACCATTGTTATATGAAAAATGTCTGCAGAGACTGCTGAAAGCTCTCTAAAGGACATGTCCTCCCAAATAAAGACCATTGTTTCATACTTTAGGATATTACGTACAGGACATAAAGACATCTTGAAATTCCCTGAATCCTGAGTTCTATAACTATACAGTCTAGTGAAGAGAACAGAATTTGAATTGTGAGCTTAGTTCAGATACCAAACAACTGTCTTAGCCACCTCATTTTAAAAATCTAAACAATATTGGAGCTGAGCATATAACTCAATCTCATAGCTACTGGTAAATTGAAATTAGTAATATTTTATTCTACATTTTAAAGTTACAGTAAATACAAGGACCAATTCAAACTTGCAGTAAAACTGTAAAATACTTAAGAATAAAATGAATTGCTCAACAACTTAAATTACATACAAAAATTAACAAGAGATGTAAGTAGGGAAGAAGGTATAAATTTTTAAAATCATAATCTGTTTGCAACTTCCATGGTCTTCTTCAACACCCTACCTCTGCTAACTATGAGAACTCAGTTAATTTCTTCAGGTTTTAATTAGCTAGCAGACATCACAGATCACAAGGACAGCAAACCCCACTTCACAGATTGATTTCCTCCCAGAGGAACAACTGTGGACCAGTTGCACCTTGATTGACTCCATCCACTCCTATGACCTCAGGGGGACTGCAGGCTGCTATTTTAAAAAGTCATTGCGTAATACTGCTCTCTGACCCCTTCATCTGATGCCTGCATCACAGGGAGGAATAACTCCTTCTATATAGATCATGCTCTCTAAACTCTGATGCCCAATGGAAATTGATGATTTTCTTGAATTAATAACTGTTGATTAAAAATTCATGAACCTTTCCTCACCCAAAATCAAGTCCTTCTTATATCTTCTGATTCTAGCTTTCTCTGACTGAGAACACGCATCTCCCCCTGCTTTATCCTCTTGTTTTATTTAATCTTGCCAGTCATTCATTCACTTCATGCCAACACAGCACTGGCAAAAAGACTGCTGGTCATGCCTCTCTCTTCCTGTGAAAGTGTAAGGGGCTATACTGGCCCCTCCGTCTGATGTGGGATTCCCACCTGTATGCCGTGAATACCATTGGTTAATAAAGAAACTGTCATGAGTCTGTGAAGGGAATAGAGGCAGGCAGGAAAAACTAAACTGAATGCTGGGAGAAAGGAGGCGGAGTAAAAGAGAAGCCATGGAGCTACCGCCGGAGACAGACAGCTGAAACTTTGCTCATAGGCATGACCTCATATGATTAATGGAGATGGGTTAAATTAATATGTAAAAGTTAGCCAATAAGAATCTAGAGCTAATGGGTCAATCCGTGATTTAATTAATACAGTGTCTGTGTGATTATTTTGGCTATGGGTGGCCAGGATGAACAAGCAGTCTTGCCCCCAACAAATTGACATGCCAATGTGGCCAACTAGATCCACTTAAAAACCTGAGAGGGCTTAGAAAGGAATTCTAGACACTAAAAAACAAAGTTTAGTCATATTTTTCCCCAAATGGGCTTTGCTTGCTGGCAGCACACTGTGGCTCCCTTAAGAGAGATTTTCTTGATTCAGTGGTAGCAGAAAAACAAAACCACAGCCATTTTGAAATGCTGGACTTCTAGATGGTGTTGCCAGCATGAACTCTGGCTCTTTCAGGAGACTGAGCATTTGAATGGGGTTTGTGAGCAATGTGCTATGGGTTGTTTGGTGGCAATATAGACCAGCTGTGTGCCTAGAGATGGAGCATTGTGCATGGCTCTCGGCATTGAGCAGCGCTGCCATGCTGGGCTGGGTGGGACAAGCAGGTAGTGCCGTATTTCCCCTAGCAATGGCACAGCTTAAGTTTTTAAGAAGGACTTTTATTTTAAGAAGCACTCCTGTACAGTAAAGAATTACAGATACACAAGTGGACATATTCAGACATCAAGACCTCTAAACAAGACACAGAACACTTTAAAAATGTACTTAGGCTTGGGATAGAGAACAAAAGGAATATAGAGAGTTATAAAAGGAACTGAATGGTTTAAAAAAATGAAATGAAACAAAGTCTTTAACAAACAGCCATAGATTAAAGGAGTAATAAAATAGCCCACATAAAGACAGACTATACACAGAGAGTCGGGATTATGTATATTATTGGAATTTTTTAATTTTTTAACTGTGAAGGAGATAAGTAAACAACATATATATATATATATATATATATATATATATGGTATTTTGTCTTCAAAATATGGATCAAGTATATGTTGCTTTGGAAAAGAGATTCTTCTTTTGTTTCCACAGAGAATGAGAATCTGTGGATTCATTCCAGACTAATGTGGTTTGATGCAACAAGACCCCCTGAAAGGTTACCATGAAAAAAATACTTTGCCCAATTGCTGACTGACATTAACCTAGCACACAGGGTACACCATGAAAGACCTGATTAACAGTGCCCCAAAGCAGTAGGAAGTATTCAAGAAAACTATGCCCAAATTCTCAAATACTGTTTATAAATATTTGTTCACATTTAAAGGGGAATATGCTAAAGAGATTTGCATTGGTATGGCTCTTGGTTTATTGATACAAATTTAAGGTCAATTTTGCTGTATGTCTATTTCTGCTCTTGATTAAGGTATTGTGATTGTGAAGTTCATTTGAAAATATAATATATAATTAAGAAATATAGTTTAAGAGAGTCATTCATCTATAATAGTCAAGCTTCTAGTCATGTTATTTATATTTAGAAATAAATTAACAGAAATTGATTAAAGACATTTTCTTGTGGCATAGTTATGAAGCATTATATCAGGCTTTATATATATTTTACCCTTAATCCTTAAATAATTCAAAGCATAGATTAATGTTCAAGTGTAAAACTGTTCTCATAAAATTTTAACTAAATAGAGCTATGTTTCTAGCAAATAATGTTGCTAAATATGTAATTTTTATTCAATAATTTTGTACTAATATGCATTTAACTAATTTATGCTTATATGCTTAATAATATTTATTTTATTATCATATATAATATAATAAATATATAATACATTTATACTAATATATGCATTTTAACCCCTTACCAGTAAGACAATAAAATGCATTTAACCTCTTAGCAGTAAGACAATAAAAATGAAATAAACAGTATCTATTCTCAGCTTGTACAATCAAAAAGGTAGTTGCAAGTATTTGAAGGCAAAGTGTTTGTATACACATGTGTATGCACACTCACTTTAGTAGACACACATATTTCTTTGCTACATGAACTGAGAATGTTAAAAATTTAAGACCACAGTAGCAGAAAACAACATTTGAATCCAGATCTTGCTTTCTAATTTAATTATCTAACTATCATAGCCAGGGGTACTTGAAGATATTGCCAATTTTAGGACTGAGACAGAATGTATACAAGATGAAGATAGGACATTTTATCATTCCAGAAAGTAAGACAGTGCTATGTTAAAGGGGCATTGGAGACAACTTCAACAATTTCAATTTGAAACAAAAATTTTAAAATATAGCTCAAAGATTAAAATAAAACCAATGGCTCTGTTCTTATACAAATAATCCATTAAATTAAAAAATAGAAGACAAATATCTAATGCATAATAACATTAAATAGCTTGTATAATAACTAGTCTCTTGCAATGTGTTCTGTGTGTGATTTCCTTTTTACACAATATAATAAATAAAACAAAAAGTAGTGATTCTCCAGCAGGGAACTCTTACTAATACCTCTGCAGCTGGACAAATTCCTTTAGCATTTATAAATGCTATTAGTTTATTTTCTGCATATGGAATGATGAAAATGATACTCTGCCTTGCTCATCTTCTATCCTCACTTCTGTGATTGTCAATCCTTGGTCTAATCATGGGAACAGAAATATAAATGTATCCACAAACAATCAGAAGTTCTCCTCAACTGGTCTGGTCATTAACATGAAGAGAAATATGAGAAGTTGCCACAGGCAATAGAACACCAAGAAGACAGGGCAGAGGCAAAGTTAGAAGGGACCATGGAAGAAGAAAAGCATACTCACTAAATACCGGTGCAATAGGAATATTTCTCAAATCTCAGTAATGCATCAGTATTGGCATTGTAACAGGTGCCACATTACAACAGCAATAATAGGGAATCTGGGTAAGGAGTATATTAAAACATCATGCCCATTGACTTAGTTTATTTGAAAATCAAAATCTCCTAAAAAGCTATAGTTTATTTGAAACATAATAAGGCTGGTTTGTCCAGTTTGTCTCAAAGGTTGCCATCTTAGTATTATTTTGCTTAAGGCAGAATAGCAAGCTGAGTTTGAACTTGCTGTGTAGCTGAGAAGGACCTGAAAATCCTGATTCCCTTCCCTCTACCTCCCAAGTGTAGAATTATAGGCATAAATCACCATGCTTAAACCAAACTAGTTGTATCAGGAAATAAGTAGGCCTTTTGGATATTTTTAGGAACAAACCTAGGAGTCAAAGTACTTGGCAAAGATAATCTGCTTAATGAGAATTTCTGGAATTTTGAATTTTCTGGGTAACAATCATTCTTGCCTAGTTGTACATGATTGAATACCCTGGTTTTGGATTAATGAAAGATCACACAGACAAGGGGTATTGCCTAAAATGAAAAACTTGAACATTTAATCTGCTTGATATGCCTTTGACTTTCTTCAGGTAGGCTTTTTGATATAACAGAAAGAAAAGTTCAGTATGTTTACTGATTGTATTACTTATTTGCTTGTTTGGTTGTGTTTTAATTTATTTATTTATTATTTTTTTTAATTTTTCATGTGAACCCCAGTTCCCCTTCCCTCCCTTCTCCTACCCCCTCACTTCCTCTCATCCCACCCCCATCCACTCCTCAGAAGGGGCAAGGACTTCATTGGGGAGTCAATGAAGTCTGGTATACCAAGCTGAGGCAGAACCAAGTTCTTCCCTCCTGTATCAAGGCTGAACAAGGTATCCCACCACAGGGAATGGGCTCTTAAAAGCCAGTTCATGTACCTGGGATAAGTCCTGGTTCCACTGCCAACCAAGCCCCCTCCACACACACACATATTTAAGATCAAGCCGCATAGATATTCTAGTTTGGGCCTATGTAGATTCTCAAACTGTGAGTTTGAAGGTCAGGAGTTCCTACTAGTTCAGATCAGCTCTCTCTGTGGTTTTCCTCATCATGATTTTGACTCACCTTGCTTGTGTGATCCTTCTCCCTCTCTTCAACTGAATTTCAGTAGCTTAACCCAGTGCTTGGCTGTGAATCACTGCATCAACTTCTATCAGGTTAGAAGGTTCTATGATCAAGGTATTCATCAATGTAACTATGGGACAAGGTGAGTTCAGGTACCCTCTCCTCTGCTGCCCAAGACCCTAGCTGGCGACATCCCTGTGGACACCTGGGATCCCCTCTAGAGACAAGTCTCTTGCCAAACCTAAAATGACTCCGTTAATGTAAATATGATAATGGCACAGGGACCTGTCTCTTCTGCATGTATTGGCTTTTTGGGAACCTATTCTATATGGATGCACACCTTCTTAGACCAGGATGGAGGG
>JAQHUG010000022.1:5296835-5307815 GCA_028555095.1 Dicrostonyx torquatus | reverse complement strand
ATCTTACACCTGTAAGAATGGCCAAGATCAATAACACTGATGACAACTTATGCTGGAGAGGTTGTGGGGAAAAGGGAATACTTCTGCATTGCTGGTGGGAATGCAAGCTGGTACAACCCCTTTGGATATCCGTATGGCAATTTCTCAGAAAATTAGGAAGCACCCTGCCTCAAGACCCAGCAATACCACTTATGGGCATATACATAAAGGATGCTCAATCATACCACAAAGTCATGTGCTCAACTATGTTCATAGCAGCATTGTTTGTCATAGCCAGAACCTGGGAATAACCTAAATACCCCTCCACTGAAGAATGGATAAGAAAAATGTGGTACATTTACACAATGGAGTACCACACAGGAAAAAAATAAAAGACATCTTGAAATTTTCAGGCAAATGGATAGATCGAGAAAACATCATATTGAGTGAGATAACCCAGACCCAGAAACACAAATATCATATGTACTCACTCCTAAGTGGCTTTTAGACATAAAGCAAAGAAAATCAGCCTACAATTCACAATCCCAGAGAACCTAGACAATAATGAGGACCCTAAAATATGTGGATCTAACCTACATGGAAAGTAGACAAAGACAAGATCTCCTGAGTCAATTGGGAACATGAGAATCATGGGAGAGGGTTGAATGGGGTGGGGGAGAGGAAGGGAGGGGAGCAGAGAAAAATGTATAGCTCAATAAAATCAAGGAACAGACAGTTATCAAAGGAAAAGAAACTATCAGTGTAGTCATGTAGTCATGGTGGGGGATATGGGCCAAGTTGGAGGGAGGCAAAAAAAAAAACAAGAAAAAGGATAACAATTCTATGGTAAACCATATAAAATGTTTTTAAAAGGAAAAAATAAAGTGACAGATCTTTGGATATGCTTGTTTTCTGAAGGACAACTCAGAGAACAAGAGAGGGGTGAGAATGGATGATGGATAAAGATCCCCAAAGCAGGTGGCAGACGATGAGGGTCTTAGCGATTCTGAGAGGAAAGAAATTTCTTCTCCTGAGCAAAGCAGAAGCAAAGGCAATATGACAGCTTGGTTTGTCTTTTGCAGACAGAATCTAAAGGCTCCTATACTATTAGTGATTCTCAGATTAGTATTATACGCGAGACATAGCCCTGTGTTCTAAGTCAACATGCTCTCACTTGTACTTACTACTAAGACGGGCCAAAGAGTCTCACTGGGGGAAAACCAAACAGCTGGAAAAGAACAGCAATCTGGACACTTCCACAACAAGGTGAAGAAAAAGCTGAAATGGTTTGGAACGAGGAAAAGCAAGTGGAATGAGGAAGAAGAGCTGGAGGTTGCAAAATCAGAATTCTGTTGGCTCATCCTGGCAGGGTGGGAATGGTTCAACCTGTGTGTCAGTACCCAGAACAAAGGGTCCCAAAGCCCTTCTTCCTGACTGCCAACAGGAAGCTGTCAACCAGCTGGATTATCTGCTTCCTCAATGATTCACACACTGTAGGGTTGGTGTTCACAGACCACCCATCCTAAACACCCATAGATTCTACAAGTCTGATAGCGCTGGCTCGTTCATTAGTTCTTTGGTCTGTATTTGACTGGAATAGAAGATCATCACTGAACTACAATATGTCCCAGGGAAAGACCAGCTGACATGTTCACATTTTATTGAAATGATTCCCTTGGCATGGAATAAAGAATTAGAAAGGTCCATGATCCCTACCACAATGACCAGGGAAAAGGTAGTTCAGAATGCTGAAGTCACACGTGACTTTCAAAACAATCTCAATTGAATTTTGCTTAAAAACACTTGAAATAAATGGATGGGGTGGGGGAGTGTTAAACATCAGATTTATATGAACATGTTTCACAAAAAAAAACTCTCTATCCTGCTCTTGAATCATATTAAATGTAGGGAAGAGATGTAGTAAATGAGCCCAAAGCTTCCCCTGGGAAGATATCCTACAGCTAGCCTCCCCCCAGCACTGCGGACCCCGCATTCTGTGACTAGTAAGTGAAGCTTGGAAACTTCAAAGATAGCTTCTGGCTCTGAAAAGTTGTCAATGAGAATTTTGAGTGATATTGCAAATCAAAGGGCAACTTTACATTTTTCCACAAAAGGGGGAATGTCAACTTTCAGCTTCTATAAATATGATGTATTTCAAGCTGTCATTGAAGAAACATCTAATGAAAGTTTACATGCTACCCATGTTTCAGCCGGGGGAGAGGCGCCACTTAGAAGCTAATAGAATAATTGCTGGTGTGTTCAAACAATTACAGCAGTAATCCTCTCGGTTCCTCCTTCCAGGATCGAAAGAGTAGCTGTGAGATTTGAATTTCAGGCTGAGGGCTCTTCCAAAGAATCCCAACTCTTAGACTCCCTTTCTCCATTACTATAGTTCAGAATCCCAGACAGGGAATAATGTTAGTCACAGGGAGTGGGTCGTTCCTTACATACAGCCAAGATCTTTCCCTACAGGCACTTCCAAAGCCTGCCTCCTAGGTGATCCTAGGTTCTGTAACACTGACACCACTAACCATCACTATACTATTTGGCTATATGTTTTGTGTATTCCAATAAAAGACTGTAAATGTAAAAAAAAAAAAAAAGAAAGAAATCCTGATGTCATATAGCGAAACCTCTCTCTCTCTCTCTCTCTCTCTCTCTCTCTCTCTCTCTCTCTCTCCCTCCCCAGAAGTCATAGTTGATGATCAATATTTGGAAAAGAGGCTTTGCACAAGAAGACGCTAGTGGCCAAAGTCCAGAATGATTTTTATTTTCTCTCTGAAAAATTGGCAGAGTTTTGGGATCTTCCAGTTCTGACTTAACCATGTGTATCTATACTTTCATTTAAGACTGCTTTTTACATGAATGTTTTTAGCTCTGTAATTAGCAATGCACAATGGAAGCTTTGGTACTTAATTACAGCATTGCTAAGACAATAATAACATGAGAAATGCTAAAGTTGAGGGCAGTATTTCTCGACACACCTCTGGCTATGTTCTTATTGGCTGGGAAAGAATTATATATGCTTAGTGAATAAACCAAACAGAAATGAAGGTGTGTGTGGGGGAACAGCACACATGAATTACAACAAGTACTTCAGGTTAAGCCGACTCCCAGTCCCAGATAGTGACTCCTAGTCACTACCGCTGACTAGGACTAACACATCATGGGAAGCAGGAGTGGAGAAGACCAGACTCTCCTTTAGACTTCACCTTCAGCATCTTGAGCATCTTCTATACTTGTAGGCTGGACCAGTCTGCAAAGAAGAAACAATGGCTTTCTATCCCCTTCAGATTGCTGGACTGGTTCTTGGGTTCTTTGGCATGGTTGGCACTGTTGGCACAACACTTTTGCCTCAATGGAGAGTATCGGCTTTCATTGGCAGCAACATTATTATCTTTGAGAGGATCTGGGAAGGGCTTTGGATGAACTGCATCCAGCAAGCTAGAGTCACACTGCAGTGCAAATTCTATAACTCCATTTTGGCTCTCCCACCAGTCCTGGAAGCAGCACGTGCACTCATGTGTGTGGCTATAGCTCTGTCCTTGGTTGCCCTCATTGTTGGCATCTGCGGTATGAAACAGATCCAGTGTACCGGCTCCAGCGAGAGGGTCAAAGCATACTTACTGGGAACCTCAGGAATCCTCTTCCTTCTTACTGGCATCTTCGTTCTGATTCCAGTGTCCTGGACCGCCAATATTATCATCAGGGATTTCTACGACCCAACTATCCACGCAGGGCAGAAACGAGAGCTTGGAGGTGCACTCTTCCTTGGCTGGGCGACCACTGCTGTCCTCTTCATTGGAGGGGGGCTGCTCTGTGGATATTGCTGCTGCAACAGAAAGCAACAGTGGCACAGATATCCAGCCCCACCATATCGTGTGCCACAAAAAGATAACCAAAGGATGGTGACAGTGCCTAGGAAAACCTCCACCAGCTATGTCTAGGGTTTGCTTTGCACATCAGCCGATGGCTTAGGCTCCTGTGTTGTATATATGGTCTTCCTAGAAACTGTGAGTACATCGGGAAAGAGAACTACCTTTGTAGTAGGTATAAACTGAGGTGAAACTTTTGATGTTTTTACCTGAGGCAGGAATATAAATGACTTATTTGGACATTCTTACATCCTGTGTATTACTGTGCCCACTCTTGTCGGACTCAATATTTATTCCAATTTATACAATCAAATATCAAGTGTATTTTCAATTATAGACATGTGATGATGGTGTGCAGTCAATAGAGAGTATCAGTTTTTATTGGCAGCAACAAAGAGGATCTGGGAAGAGATTTAGATGAACTGCACCCAGCAAGCTAAGGTCACGTTGCAGTACAAATACTATAGATGATTATTTAATACATATTTTTAATTCTGGGAAACTCATACTAAAAATTCAACTTTTTTTAAGGATAAAGGAGTTCTGATTTCTCTATGCAAGATGATTTTCAAAGTCTCCAATGTAGGTTAACCTTTCTTGGATCTATCATTAGAAGAAAACAATACATAGATGTAAACAGGGTACTCTCAAGGTTTATGCTTTGTACGTTCAAGCAAACAGAATCATCCATCTGGATTAGGCACAGAAATAAGTTAAGACAAACAAAATTCTTGCTCAGAGGATTCACATCATGATTACAAAAGTTAAGTTCAGGCACTGAAGGAATAGCTTCAGTTCCTTGTCCTATTTTGTCAGTGTACAGGTCTAAACGTGCAAAGAGAAACGAAGAGCCAAGTTAGTTATTCAGACAAGTCAGGCTGAAATAAATCCTACCTTTCTATTCTCTAATAAACAAATAGTGATGCTAACGCATTTTGTTTTGCCTGATACATATAAATTATTTTCTTAGTTCTTTGTTTCCCATGTGTACCTAATAATACCAAGATTAAAAATAGTATGGGGGCTTCAGAGGTGAATATGGGTGTAAGATGCTTGTGAGGAAATATCTACTCTTGAAGGTGTCTTTTCCAATAGTTTTGCTATGCTGTGAATCAATGTTTATATATTCAATATTAAACATCAAATAGTATATTTATTTTATGATAAAATAGTTAATATTCAGTGTGTCATTTCACAAAAAGTTTTAATTTTCTCACCAAATATTTACTGTGTGCTTATATTTATCATAATATAATAAGCTAATAAAATGGCTATGTATTCCAGTGATGTTGATTTATTTAGCTACAAGATTAGTTGGAGAATGCATATTAATCTTCAAGAGTCAACCCTTTAGTGAAACATTAATTTAACAATAACCTAAAACTAGATACTATATGAAATTCTTACTCTAGTCTACAAACAAGCTTGGTTTTCAATAATTCAAGCACCTTAACAAAGCAAAATCACATTTAAAACATTAGGGATGTTACATATGATATGGAACATAATTTAAACATTTTTAAAAAATACCAAATACATTTAATCTTAAATAACAGGAAACATAATCTAATGCATTACTTTTATCCATTTCTTTCCTTTTTCTTTTTTCCCCATATTCTTCTATTTTTTCATTCAAAAATTTACACTTCCTCCCCTTCTCCCAGTCCCCTCTTGCTCCCCCACTACCCCTCCTCCTATTCTCCTGGAAATTGGAAGTAAACATTTTTTAAAGCAATAAAAAATTAACAATTAGTCAGCACTTCAATGATGTGTTCTGATTATTTTCTTTTAGCTGTAGAAATCTAATACGGTTGTATTGAGAAGGAGTCATTTATCTTATGCAGCTGAATAGCTAAGCCATCAAGACAGTGAAGACACATGCTAAAAGGTTGTCAGGCAACAATTTGTCTTACCTTTTGATTCACCTAGAAATAATTATCTTTACAAGAATGGGCCCTTGATTCTAAATAAAGTATGTCTTTTGTCTGACTAGTGGCGGAAACAGAATAAGGTAAAATTCTGGGTGGAGTCACAGGATAACATCAGTTACCAAATATAATGCAAGAACTCACTAACAGTATGTTGACTGCTTTCCCACTAATAAAGGTGTACTTGATAAGTTCTATATCCTACAAGGGGCTGCAATATTTTCTCTAACACAATAAAATGAATTTATTAATTTCCAACAAATTTCAAGACACATTATGAATGCAAAACCCAATTGATACAAGAACTATGTTTCTATTTTCTAAGATTTGACTGAAATCTGTGGGAACTTTCTCAAGCATTACCCAGTTCATGCAATTGTTGAAGGGATTTGTGACATTGTTAATATGCGAAACTCAATAACTATATACTATTAGTAGGTCTGGCCTCAATAAATATTTAAGGATTGATTCAGAAAAAAATGCACAGACTGTACAACAGTTATGGGTTTTAACAATATGGGTCCTTTCCTCCTCCAGGGATGAGATAAAGCAAAAGAACTCATGAAATGTAAAAACAGTTATTATTTTCAGCCTGAATATATGAATTCTGAAGTGACTCTGAGTAGAGAGTAGCATGGTTCAGTGAAGCCAATATTTTCTCAAACTTAAATTATGGTGTAATTCCCTAAGATGAAGGTAAAACAAAAGGGCAGAGTTAAGAGACACTAAATATCATTGTCTCTAGAGCATGTGTGTGTAGGAAGTATCTCAATACTTGAGGACAAGAATCAGGAAAATTACAAGCTCTTAGGTAGGTTTAAGAACCCAAGGACAGAGAGAGTTATGTCCTGATTTACATGTTATGGGGTTGTGGATGGATTTCCAACAATCCTTGTAGGATATTGAGAGACAAGAAGAGATAAAAGACATCTATGTGATGTGTTTAGTCTGATGAGTAGATAAAGGAAAACTTGCCTAGATTTCCACAACTAAAACATCATGAGAGGATACCAACCTACACACACACACTCAAAAGAGTGACAGTCTTCTCGAACTCAGAGTTTTACCTGTCAAAATTGAGGTAGTCAGTAGTGATCCGCAGCATAGGCACACAGTCATGTTCTCAAAGCAGTCCCCTGTCTCTTTGTCTTTCTACAAGATCAGTCTCTTGATCTTTGTCGCATGGAGATTTTTGTCAAACAGGTGTTGGCACCATCATTCTTGGTCAGGGACACCATGTGCAACAAATTGCCAAGCATGGGATGGGTTGGAGGGAGGAAAAGGCAAGGGAAAATGATATGTTCATTTAAAATTTTAAAAATAAATATCATAGTTTTTAAAAATGTAAATATTAAAACAAGATAAATGTTTGCTTTTCTGTATACTATTTTCAATTGGTGTATTTCTAAATAACACCAGCTGTAAAAATTGCTGCTTAAATGGAAAAAAATGTTGCTCAATTTTCTCCATGACCCAATTACTAATATTCAGAAAGGTAGGTAGTATGCAATGTGTGGCTGAACTATGTCTTTCCTATCAATTTCCATGCTGAAGTGCTAATGGCCAGCCCTTTGGGATGACTGCATTTGGAGGCAGAATCATCATAGGGTAATTGAACTCATTAGAAAAAATGTTCATCTAATGTGACCAGTGTTCATCTAAGAAGAGGAAAGGTGGATTCAGTTTGGTGCAGAAGACAGAAAATAGCTTTGGACAAGATGAATGAGAGATTGGGACCCAATATCTCCTTCAATTACCAAAACTGTATAAAGTTACATTTCTGATTTTTAAGTCACACAGTCTGTGATATGCCATTATTATTAAACTTAGATAGAAAGGTAAATAAGTGATAGCAAAATAGTTGGATAAATGGTCATGTAGATAATGTAATGATGTGATATGTAATGATATTCAGATAAGTAAATGACTGATGGACATATATTGAAAAAATAGGCAATTGGTAGATGGTGTGGGAATGGATTATAGATGATTAGATGGATAGAAAGGCAAACAGGAAAATGACAGGTAAGCAGACTAGATTGTAGACTGGTAGGTAGGTAGACAGATTATAGATGATTGGAATGATAGGTGAATGATAAACAACTAACTAAGAGGGAAAATGATATAAGATAGATGATAGAAAGTAGGTAGATAGACTGATAGATGATGGAAGATGTAGTAGATGAATGAATAGATAAAATAGAAGATAGATTAGTAAATTATAGATAAATGATAGTCGTATATAAATGATAGCATTATACATAGTAAATAGGTTATAGAACATAGACAGATGATAGAAAATAATGGACAGATGTGTGTTACTTATGTTGTATATTCCTAGCATATGTAGACCTCTTTCTTTGTTTTATTGAAAATTCATACAGTATATTCTGATCATGGTTTCCTCTCCCCCCAACATTTCCTCTCAGATCTTCCCTTCCTTCGACCCATCCAACTCCACCAGTTCTTTTCCATCCTTTTAGTTAGCAAGCAGGCAAATTAGAATAAACAAAATAACATATTTTTAAAAAGAAAATCACAAGAAATATGCATACACAGAGATACAGGCACACAAATGCTGTGGTAACTCATTCAGCCAATAGCCTTTAAGATACCAGTCCACCTGGACATAGTCTCTTATACCATAAATGCAGTCATAAAGCTTTCATTCTCTCTCTCTCTCTCTCTCTCTCTCTCTCTCTCTCTCTCTCTCTCTCTCGTTGGATTTGCCTCCTGTTCCTGTTCATGCAGATGACTGTGATCTGTGACTCTACCCCTAGGTAAAGAACCCTTTATTAACTCAATTCTGAGCTAGTGTGGGACTACTTTATAGCATCCATCTACACACACAAACAAACACACACACATACACAAACCATAAAAACACAAAATTTGAAACTATAATATAAAAACAGAAGACAAGTATGATTAATTTAATGCCCAAACAAAACAGTATGAGGGAAAAAATACTTTGTTTTGCATTGGCCATCTACTAGTGGTCATGGAGTCTATTGTTATTTTATTTGCAAGTGGCTGGAGATAGCTTCTTGGTTAGGAGTGAGAGTCGTGTCTATTTACCCTATCAGCACTGGGAGCTCTTCTGGCTTGATCTTGTACAGATCATATACATGCTGCCTTAGTCTCTGTGATTTCATATACACATCATTCCTATTGTGTCAGGTGGTGTCAGTCATCCCCTCTGGTTCTTACAATCCCTCAGCCTCCTCTTTCATATAGTTATCTGAGCCTGATGGGTAGAGTCTTGATGGATAAATGCCATTTTGGATTGAGTGGTGCAAGTTCTCTGACTCTCTGAACATTGTTACATTGTGAATTTTTGTATTCCCATACCTCAAGAGGAAGCTTCTATGATGATGGCTGAGCGAGGCACCCGTGTAAGGGTGTAACAGAACAACACTAGGAGTTGTTTCACTGCTCCTCCTTTAGCAGAACTTAGTATTTGGTTCTCCCCTAGGCCCATGGCCTATCGAGTCTAATGGTCTTGGACACTTAAGCAATGTCACCCATGGATTCTCTCTTGAGAAGCAGGTCTTAAATTTAATAAGATAGCAGTTGGTTGGTTACTCCCACGATGTTTGTGTTGCTACTGCAGCAGTGTACCATGTAGGCAGGAGACCATTGTAGACTGCAAGGTTTGTAACTGGGTTGGTTTTTTACCTTGCTCCCCTGTAGCATGTGGGTCATCTTCTGGCACCATGAATGCTAGGCAGTATGGGTGAAGGCTCTAGTTAGGCACCAGCTGGACTTTTTCCGAGTGAGTATTACATCTATGATCAAAAGTCTGCCATTACCAAAGCCCGAAGAACTGAAAGGAGTCCTCACTGAATAACTTACTTTAATATAAGAGCTTGAAACATAAAACAGTAAGGACAACTCTTTAAAATAGTTATACGTATATGCCAAAACACCTGGCACATGGGAGCTGGCAATAGTTTGCAAAGATAATGAATATTTCATGAATTAGTGAAGGAAAAATTTAATCAGCATATAATAAGCTATGGCACCTATGGGAAATCAAAGATCTTATTAGTCTTGCACTTTTAATATTCCTTTAACAGAAGATTTTCAATAAAGTATTTATTTAATGGATAGATACTGTTCACTAAGGAACTATTCCAGAAAAAAATGACACGCAAAAATAACAGATTTTAAGATGGAGCAGAGCTGTAGTCTCAACTGAGATTGTGATTTAGGTAAGCCGAGATGTTTCTGAGAGAAATGAATACTTAACTAATCACTCAGGAGCAAAAAGGAGACAGTACTACAGTATGATCACATCTTCTATGACAAAGATGAGTCTGATATTTTCAGGTTGGTCTGACCTTTCGACATTGTGACATGATTTGTCTGAGAATTGTGCAATCAAGTCACAAAGAGAAAATTTATAATGTTTTAAGTGATTTTGCAATGTTGTGTTTGGATCACATATACCTGGGGTACCTTGGGACTGTGAGTGCAGGCTGGGCACACTTGATAGGGCAAAGAATAGTTCAATGAGGCATAACTATCAGCACATATTCACCATGAATAACAAAACTGACCATGGAAATATGTGGTAGAAATGTATCGTTTAGGTTAAAATAAGCAACCATATCTGCAAGGAAAGATCAATACATAGGTTAGAGATGATAGACATGGTGGTAGATGGAGACACTGGGAACCCCAGGGTTGCTTTATGCTTTCCTCTTCTTCCTTTCTTTCTACCCACACCTGGTAAAACTCTGACTTGTGAAGCTGTAAATTGAAAGGTTAGAGTATTTCTAGATACCTCCTCCTCAATCAAGATACCTAATTCATGCCATGCTACATTCCACCAGTGATTCTTGAGATCTAACCTGCCGAAGAAAAACTTGCCCTTCAACTGTTTCCTCACACTCTCTGGTATCCCATAATACTCCTTGTCAATCAGTCCAACATCCACAACCGAAACTCTGCCCTACCCCCTTCTGCCTTGGGTCTTCCATTGACTTTGCACTCTCTGCCCTTTCAATAACTCATAACTTCATTATCCCTATAAAAACTTAATTCATTAAGATAGCTGATATCTGATTCAATGATCTTGTAGCATTTCCTTAAGTCTTTCATAATTTAATTATTTTTCTTTTTAATTACCACTGAGACTTTTCTATACACTTTGGAAAGACACACTGTCTTGCCATTCTCTCCTACACACTTCT
>JAQHUG010000022.1:5282686-5295200 GCA_028555095.1 Dicrostonyx torquatus | reverse complement strand
CAGCTCCTGGCCACAGGCCTGCTTTTGGTCCCAGCTAACTTATACCTGAAATAATTACACACAAACTGTATTCATTTAAACTCTGTCTGGCCCATTAGTTGAAGCCACTTATTGGCTAACTCTTACATATTATTTTAACCCATTTCTAATAGTCTGTAAGTCACCACAAGGTAGTGGTCTTACCAGGAAGATTCTAACCTACGTCCATCTTGAGACAGAGAAGCATGGCATCTGCCCAGTGCCTTCTTTCTCTCACAACCTTATGTTCTGTCTACTCTGCCCACCTAAGGGCTGCCCTATCAAAAAGCCAAGGCAGTTTCTTTATTCAACCAATGAAAGCAACCCAAATACAGAAGGACTCTCCTATACCAGTTTTGTATGTCTCTTAGTACAACTATATACCAATGACAATCAAATTTCTTTTCTTTTCTATTCTCCCTACTTTCCCTATTTTCATGTGTAAGACTGTCTATGAGAGTCCTGATGCAGCACACAAAGTTTGCCAAAATTGTCTCACTACCTCCACCTTGGTAAAGAAACTCATCACTAGGGTATTGAGCAGCTTCAATACATAGTTTCAATATACTTCTTTTGTTATTGTTATCACTTAAGCAACATATACATCTTGCTGCATAAAATAAAAACTCCTGTTCTTTGAGAAAATTTTAAACTAACAAAACATATGAACAAAGGTGAACCAAAGAAGCAATGTGACAAAGATACAGTCTGCAATTATTTTCATAGGAGATCAAAGTCCTCTGAGAATGCAGTGAATGGCGTCAGAGTAAAGATGGTTGGGGCATGTTTCCTGAGAGAACAGCAATCAAGCCAGCATGCCTAAAAGGAAGTGAAAACTTTGAGAAGAAGTCACACAACAATTGGTTATCTAATACCAGGTTATCAACTCAAAAAACCAAACACACAAGTCACATACAGACAGAGCAGGTTGTAGTTAAGTATTTTAATGTGTGTGTATTTATGTATAACAACAATTAATAGGGAAAAAGGGTGCATGAATTTGAAAGAGAATGAAGGCATGGATGCACATGGATATGGAGGGTTTGGAGCAAGGAAAGAAAAGGGGGAAATGCTGAAATTATATTATAATCTCAGAAGCTAAAAAGGAAGGCAGAAGTGCAGTTGCAAATGTGCAAGTCCTTTGAGTAAATCCAGGCAAGCAGAAGAGAATGTAGAAATCTAGAGCAGGGATCAGTTTGAGATGTGTTAAGTGTTCAAAACAACTAGTTGAAACAGGATACAAAATTCTTTGCTTTGTTGCCGATGCAGGAATTTGCACATCAGGAAGAACTGTGTCCTCACAGGCACATTGAAACTTTCTCCAGTATTATAATTAAGTTTATAATTCTACCCCCATATTACATGTTATTACTTTAGATATGCAAATATTTGGAAGATATCCTCCATCACTCAGTGAACACTAAGCTCCTCAAAGTCACTAATATGTTAATGTCTTCCATTAACATATTAGTGCATCCTTATTATTTGGAGCTGAGTTAGAAGCAAGAAATATAGAAACACAACTTCAGGAATCTAGAGTATAAAAATGGCTAGGGTTGAGCACACTAAGCAGACAACAACAACAAAAAAGAAGGTAACCTATAAAATGAAAAATAATACTGTTGCTTGGAATCAGAGAGCAGAGCTAGTTAGCCACTAGCTAGCTGACCAAAATTAACCCTAGAGATTTGGGAAACTGTAGACAGATAGGAGACAGGAAGTAGTAAGTGTGGGGACAGAAAGAGGATTTTAGGCTTTTTGGAGGAAGGAACTGAAGAGGTAGGAAATCTCTGGTGGCTGCTCACCCGCTTCTCTGATCTTTTGGGTTCTTACCCGAATATTTGATTTCAGATGTTTACTGAAAAAGAACAATTAGTTACTGCTTCATATATTTGCAAGTCGTCTGTAGGGAAAGGCTTAACACCAATCACCTATGCAAATGAAATTGCTCTTGCAAATGTTATCAAAGATATTCATCTAATTTCCATTCTAACAATCTAATGCTATAGTCTGAATATTAAGAATTTTCTTTGAGGTAGCCTTATTATCACTTACTGTGCTTTTGGTGAGCTTTTTTTTTCTTTTAAACACAATCTCATGTGAAAAATTACAGCTATAGATAATGTCCTCTGAATTCACTTATAGCAACCAACAGGATATCTTTAAATGGGTGCTTGCAGGTGTGTCCATAAAGCCTACCATTGCCTCATTTCCACAGGAATTATTATGGTTTTCCATTGAAGTCTAATTTACAAGAGTAGTTTAAACATACAAGTGAACTACAGCAGTCACTCCTGATTTACACCTAAACAAGAATACAACCTTGACTGGCTTGATGGAGCCTCTCTCACTTGCCACAGAGTTGGAATTATACCTACATTAAACCAGTGTGAGGCTGTTTTACTTAGTAAGATCCCTCTCACATTTCCCCAAACTCATCTTTCCAGTATCTTTTCGAACAAAGTGTACTCACTTACCCAGAGAAATACCAGAGATGTATATCTTAAATATCAGCTGAAATTAATGAATTTACCCGGTGAGAATTAAATGTAGTAAACATCATAATCTGTGGGTTTGTTTGTTCATTTTTGGAAAACTCATTCTGCACAGGATGTTTGTAACTGTTATTTTAATTGGTTACCTGTCATTTTGGGTCTTCCATCTCACCTTGTGGGCGATTATCATCTGTTTTCTGTTAATTAGTTTCAAGTTATACCTCGTTTTGCTAGATCTCCTCATTTCCATCTTGATCTCTCATAGTGAAATCTTCCGGTAGCAGATTTTAACAGAGGCTTGGTATGGAAAGCTAGGATAAAAAAGATACAAATAAATTTCTTTTAAATGTAATATTAGGGCTGCTGAAATGGCTTGGTGGGTAAGGTACACTCTGCTGAACCTGAGAGCCTAAGTTCATCCTTATGACCCAGAAAGTAGACAGGGAAATCTGACCCTCTGCACCTCTCTCTGTCTCTCTCTGTCTCTGTCTCTGTCTCTGTCTCTCTCTCTCTCTCTCTCACACACACACACACACACACACAAAACTTAATAAAAATTGTTAAAGTCATTAAAATTATCCAATCCATTAGAGAAGCTGTTCTGGCACAGCAGAAATCTCTGACATTCACACCTCCAACACTCACTCTGACATTCTTAAAAATGCTCTCTGTGTCTTCCAAGGTTCTCTTCTCTTTTCCTGGGTTTGGTAAAAACCAAGAAAATGGCTTTGTATCTGTAATAATTTCCTTCTTTATTTATCTCCAGTGACTGTAGGCTTGCAACTGAAGAAAGTGTGATGTTCTCATTTTTTGTGTTGTTTTCTGGAGTTGGGATGAAGGTAGGAAACAGAGTAGTCTAGGCAAGTACTCTACCACTAATCTACACATTCACTCTCAGCTCAACTTCGAAAAGACAATACCTTCATCTTCCTTCACCTAGAAGGACAAATAATGTTGGTATTTTCTTTCAATTCTATTTTCTTCACAGTAGTGATCCCTTGCAAGTCAGCACGGTGTGTTAGGTACAACTCTCTAAGACTGAAATCTAACCAGGCACTTATTTTTAACTATTCACTGGTGTTTTCTCTTTAATCCTATTCAGAGAACAACTTGACTTCCAGACCTCAGCTTCGGGGTTTTTTATGAGATTACCCCACCTGCTTTTGAAATGCTATCTCGTAGTGTTCAGAAGCACACCCTGAACTTTAAGTCAAGCTGACTTACTGGCAGTTCTTGAAATGGCTCTCAGGAGCTCATGCTTCCAGAGCTTTATGGGCTTTGTGCCTGCTTCTCTCTCTGCTGTCCCTGCCTCTCCTCAGCAAGCTTCATCACTCAGTGTTCAAGGCCAAGATTTCTGGCATTTCCTGCATTTCCCAGATGAGTCAAGCATCCTCCTGCACTGCCTTCCTGAATGACTCAAACGACATTATCAAAGCTTTCTTTCTTGCCTCTCCTAGAAATAGCATAGATGGTAGGCCATGAGCCTCATGGTAAAATATAAAATAATTGAGACGGGTTAATTCTAAATGTAAGTGCTAACTAGCAATACATTTAAGTAATAGGATAAGCAGTGGTTTAATTAATTCAGTTTCTGTGTGGTTATTTTGGAAGTCTGGGCAGTCGGGAAATGAACAAGTGGAACTCCGACAACAATTGGTTCTTTTTCTTCTGTAATTATGCAGATCTAATAAGTATATGCTTATAATAGTATCACTATTTTTGTACCAAGAAATGTCATATTATAAGAATTAAAATTGTATGTTTGATAGTGTTGATTGCCAACATGACAAGATCTAGACTCACTAGGGAACTAGGATTCTGGACACGCCATTGAAGGATGAGCTTAGTTGCCCTAATTGAAGTAGGAAGACTCAGAAATTGTAAGCAATATCATTTCCTGAAGGGGATGCTGGGCTATATAAGTGGCTAGAGAGAGTTGAACAGCAGCTTGATTGAATTGTTCTCAATTCCTGTGCATAGGATGTCCTTCAAACTGCTCCAAGACCCCACTGTTGACTTCACTGGCAGGATGGACTGTACCCTTGAATTGTGAGGCAGAACAAACCCTTTTCCCTTTCAGTTGCCTTTGCGGAGTTTTCTATCAGTGCAACAGGAAAAGAAACTAAGATAACGTGTTATCGAATATAAAATCAACCAGTAAAGTAACACATGTAATCTTATAAAATAGAAAATTGTTTCAACATAACTATAAAAAAAGATAATACGATTTGGGTTCTAATACCTAAGTATGATTAAGCCTGATGTCAATCACAGAGAATCAGAAGTGTGGAATCCTGTCTTGACAGTGACTTAGGCTCAGGAAGTCTTAGTCCTCTCACTATTGTGATGCAAAGCAATGAAAGCTGCTTCCTTATAGATGCTGACATTGTAGCTTCTGTTGAGTATGGTAGAGATTAAAGGATGTAAGATCCTACTGTGAGAGTCCCAGGAGAACAAACACCTAGAACAACATACAGTGAATTTCTGCTCTTAACTGGAAGACAGCAACAAAACATGTATTAATTTCTAATAATAAAACAAGTATTAATTTCTAATCTGTACTTTTGGAGATTCAACTTTTGCATTACTGGCTTCCAAGTAATTCAAATTACAGATATGAAACTCTGTTATGTTTTTGATTTCTTCAATACTCAGCTTCCAAGATCAACCCAGAGACTGCTGACTCCTGCTTCTTAGTCTTCAGCATTTTGGTGTTCCTTTTCAGATGCTCAACTTGTCTGTGTGACAGACTGATGGCCTGGCATTTCTTATATTGCTATAAAAAGTTTTGATTTTCATCATCTTTGGAGATTCAAGTATCAATTTGTGAGCATCTATGGAGAAGACCACATGCTAATAATGCAAAACTGCTTCTAACCAACAGTAGCAGAGCGCTTGAATATAAAAACAACGCATGGGATATATGCTCAAAAAAAAAAACCATTTATTCAGCTATTGCTCAGATTTTATGTGTCCTCATCCCTTGAGGGTTCACCTTTCTGAGTATCCTGAACTAACGTCTTCCAGGCCCTTACAGTGTGGCTCATCCCAGGTTCCTAACCCACAGGAGCAGTGTCGTTGTATCTGTTGCTGTAAGCGGGTTGGGTTTGCAGTAGTGTGCTACAGATAATTAACACAAGTATCAAACAGACCTATTTTGTGCATTGCATACCTACATCACAGCATCTTCACAAAAATCCAGTATCTGGTAAACAGTGGTACATATATGTGTCAGAAGAAGGAAAGATGGCAAGTGGATAACAAGAAGTACGGATGGTAGGAAGACAACCTTGCAGATGTTTTTGGTCATGTATCTGTGGTTATGATGCATTTTAAGGATAAAAAGTTCTGTGCTGAACTAGAACTCGGCATTAGGATAGACATGTGGACTGTAACTTTTGATTTCCCCCACTGATGGATACATGGTTTGTTTACTGAACATTGCCTTTTTAAAGTGGTTTCTGGATACTTCTTCTGGCTTTCAGAGTTTTCTCTGATGAGTCTTTATCTCATCCAAGAAATTTATTCTTTAATTCCCTTCAACTATTATACTGTTTGATCAAGATTTTTCATGTTCAAACATTCAAGTTTCTCAACATTTCTGGGAAAAAGAGCTAGACATGAACAGTTATTTAACAAGTAGTAAAGTTTTCTATGGCACATTTTCTGCCGTAGAGAGCCACAAAATGTATTCTAGGGTCTGTGAATATAAGAAATGTTTTGAACAATTTGAGGATATTTCTCTTGGATAAAAGTTAAGTTGAGGACAATATATGAACTACTTGCAAATATTTCAAACGTCTGTGTGCCAGAAAAACAGACTAATTTCCTGAATGCTTGGCTTAGAGACAGTAAGAATTTTCAAAGCAACACATTCCACATCAATATAAATCAGAAATTCATAGCATATTTGAATAAAATGCGCCCTGACTGGAAAAAACATGAGTTCCATATCACCAAAGATGGGTAAACAGGTATCCATTTACTTTTTCTTTTTTTCTTACTGTGGGCTTCTATAACAGCAAATGCTAAATAGTGGCTTCTAGCAACAGAGATCTGTTTATTGCCTGTGTAGAAGCTGGAATGACAAGATCAAGATAGCAGCCGACCCCGTGGCTGGTAAGAATGATGTTTGGATCACAGGTGGCATCTTTCTGCTGTGTTCTTAGATGGTGGAAGGAGAAAATAATATAACGTTTATGAGGATTTTAATCCACTTCACAAAGGCTCTGTTCCTTGATGTTTCCCAGAGGGAAAAGATCTTCAATAACCCCACATCCAACAGAGGTCTGATCTTCAAAATGTACAAATAACTCTAGAAATTTGTCATTAAAAGAACACATAATCCAATTTTAAAAATATGGAGTACAGACCTAAACAGAGAAATCTCAACAGAGGAATCTAAAATGGCTGAAAGACACTTAAGGAAATGTTCAACATCCTTAGTATTCAGAGAAATGCAAATCAAAACAACTCTGAGATTCCATCTTACACCTTTAAAAATGGCCAAAATCAAAAACACTGATGACAACTTATGCTGGAGAGGTTGTGGGGGAAAAGGGAACACTTCTGCATTGCTGGTAGGAATGTAAGCTGGTACAGCCCCTTGGGATGTCAGTGTGGTGATTTCTCAGAAAATTAGGAAACAACCTTCCTCAACATCTGGTAATATCACTTTTCGGTATATAGCCAAAGAATGCTCAATCATGCCATAAGGACATATATATGCTCAACTATGTTCATAGCAGCATTGTTTGTCCACTTTACTTCTTACTGGAGAGTATCTTGGAGATTTTGCAATAATGTAACCAAAAAGAGTAAGGTCTAATTCTTTGATTCTGTAGCTGTACTGAATTGGTGATCTATTTTTTTTACTACAGCAGATGGACTAGAAATCCGCATATAAAGGAAGTCTTCAATTTTTGATAATGATCTTACATGATTCCATTAATGGCATTACTCATGCCTATGAGACCATCTAAGCATTACCCACATTCCCTATTCTTGCACCTGTTTCTCATATTGGCTTCTATAGCTGATAAACCATTGAACGGAGCAAGCAGAAGTCTAATAAGAGTTTTGATTGTAAGCCTCAAGGACCGAGTTGGACTGTAGGCTTTGGGAATTTTCATTGCTCTCATTTGTAACATCTCTGTTTATTTAATTGCTCACAAGTGTTTGCAATGTGTTGTGGCTTCTCATCTTGGTAGTCTCGTAGCTTCAATGGAAAAGATTTCTGACACCTGGAGCACTGTGCATCAGAACGCATTAGTGTTACTTATTCAATTACCAACTCCAGAACCAGCAACTGTGACCTAGGAAATGATTAGAAAATCAGAACCCTCCTTGACACGCATTCTTCTATCACAAAAAATAAGTGTATTTGAAGTTGTGAAAACTATTTAATAATCAGAAGTAATACACCATTCACTTTAATCTTTCAATCTTTTATCTCTTTCATGATATGTAGTTATTAAAACTTATGTAGCTATGGAAGCTATACCCAAATGTGTTGAGATTACCTATATGTTTATTTTTTCCATTAATACATCTCATATTGCAGTTTCTTTTGTTTCAGAGGGGTGTAATTCTATGAAAGATGCCTAGTCAAGGAGCTGTAAACAAGCACGAGAGTATCGGTGTGACTGCAAGGTTTTGTATTTAAGAAGCAGTGCCCTGAATTGCACCATCATCTCAGTGACAGAAAAGGCTGATCATAATCTCTGTTCCAAAAAAAAAATTCCACGAAGCATCTCCAGCAAAGACTCCCACGAGTTTGGCAAGGTGACATTTCCGTGGCTCTGCCTTCTGTGAACGGCTCCTGAACTCCAGTAGAGGAGAGCATTGCATTAAAATACCCTTGACTGGCACTGTCGGTGGAAAATTTTTACTGTGGTTTTTACTAATTTTTACATGATTTATTGTGATGGAAAATCAGAGGTCTTCCCCACTGAGATAGTTAAGCTATTGGAGAAACGGTATAAAACAAGACTTTAGTTGTAGCTTTAATATAAAGGGAATCAAAGAATGTGAAATAATTGTAGTATACACACAGAGAAAAAATTCCCTGAGTATTCAAACTTTATGAAAATGATGGGTGTAAAACATATATTTGTCTTTAGCCTGTCTTTTAAAATCACAACCCCCAGGGAAATGGATTGCTCAAACATAAACTATTTTAAAAAAATCCAGAAGCTAAAACATGAACTATGAAACTATGACTTCTGTAGTGAAAACCTAAATCCTGCTATATTCTGCCTACGGAATGTTTGTTTCGGTGAAACGAGCCTGAGCAAAGAATACTAGCTACACTGGAACATCTTAATTGTGTGGCTGGCTCTGTTTGAGACTTCCTGGTGTGTGTGATGTAAGCCATTCCCTCTGGCAATTCTGGCTTCCTTGATAACTTGGGGGATAAGTGGATATGACTCAATAGCTAATTGACTTCTTGTGGACTGCCAAAGCCAGCGAGTTGAAGCTCCCTCACCTAGTTGCTGTGGAACATCCTGGGAGAATTGATTTATTGCACCAGAATGTCTAGATGATGCCAGCCGCCTTTGGCCAAAATTTTCACTATAAATGCTTAATTTTACATATTTTAAAAGAAATGCATTGTTGGTTTTTAAATTTAGATTTTTTGGAATATATATATGTGTGTGTATATATATATATATATATATATATATGTACACATACACATATAATCTTCCCAAGACACCTGGAAGCAATAGTTTTTAAAATATAATGAAAATTATCCACTATATTTAACTACTTTCTATACATATTTAATGTTACTAAAGTTTTACCAAAGTATTTTTGTATAAATTCTATACACAAAGAATTTATATAGGAAAATGATGTAAGGTATCACACATAATAATAGCAAAAGAAATATAACCTCTATTTCTTTACATAAACTTTCTATATTTTTAATTTTTAAAAAACTATAAAATATAAACTTTACATTAAAGAACACAAAACCTACTTTTACTAATTATTGTCATAAACTATCTGGATACAACCAACTAATGTAAATCATAAGAAAAAACACGCAGTTTCTTTTTAAGGATGGTGATAAATATTTGGATGTGAGCAGCAAGCTAAAAGAGGGATGTTTTCCAATCGTGGGACCTACCCTGTAGATATCCAGCCAAAAAGATTTTGAGCATAACATTTCACAAATCTGAATACTCCTCAACTCATTGCATCCTGACTACAAAACCACAAATCCTTCAAACAATGGAAAGATGGGAATTTGAGAAGATAATGGGCTTCTCTTTGGGACCTAACCCAGAGTCTTCTTTGGGATCGAACCATTTTCATGGTTTACTCTGCATATAGAATCCTTCTAGAACAGGTGGAAGCTATACTGCTCCCCAGGAATATTCAGAATTCCCAGGCCTGCTAACCAATTCGTAACACTCCCCATGCTGACCTTAGCCACATCCTACAAGCCAAACCTCCAGTCATTAGTTCTCTTGTAGAATAATGTCTTTATATGTTGGGAAGATGTGTCACTCAGTTTGGTTTAATAAGAAACTAAACAGCCAATAGCTAGGCAGGATTTTCAGATCAGAGAAGATGTTGGGAAGAAGAAAGGGAGATGCAAGAGGTGCATATGGAGTTGAGGTAATAAAGCCACAAGGCAGAAAGTAAATTAATAAAAAATTGGTTAATTTAAGTTATAAGAGCTAGTTAGAAACAAGTTTAAGCTACTGGCTAAGATTTCATAATAAATAATACATTTCTGCAAGTTTGTTTGGGAGCTGGCAGGCAGGACAGAAAAATCCAACTACATTCTCTTTTTCTTATATTCCTATTTTCATAGTAATATTCATATTTCATAGTAATACCTCTCTGTGGGTCTTCATTTCAATAAATGTCATTGTGATGTTAACATTGGAATGCTATTAGCAGAACTGACTCTCATTAATCTTAATTAAGAGTCTTACATGGTCTTGGAGAGCACATAAACAGTCACCTGTGCTTCTTCTACCTTGCTTCATTGGTGACCAGACACTCTTGGGCTTGCAAGGGCACCCTCAGTGTAGACTACATATAACTACAATAGTTAGTGCCCTTCAAGTTTCCTTTATTATTGCATTCCCTAACTTGCTGTATGGTGTCACCATCCATCAGACAGACACAACTACTTCCTTCATTCTTGCTTTTCATTATTTTCAGCTCTATTGTCCGCAGTCCTTGCCTGTCAGGCCTTCATCCTAAAACAACCAGATCTGTTTCTGCCTCTGATTTCACATTGGCGCTCAGGCGTGTCTTAATAATATGTCATACATAGGATTACACTGTCATGTCAGTCAGTTGGTTTCATTGCTTCTAGTCTTTTTATTCTCCTAAATCTTTCATCCATAGCAGGAAAATTAATATTTTATTGTATTTTTTAATTAAGAGTGTTTAACGTGAATACTGTATTTACATTACCTGTCTGCCTTTCCCTCCAATTCCCCCCTTTTTCTTTCCAACTCCTTAAGTATGTCACATACTTTTCTTCAGTTATTATTCTCTCTCTCTCTCTCTCTCTCTCTCTCTCTCTCTCTCTCTCTCTCTCTCTCACACACACACACACACACACACACACACACAAACCTACTGAGTCCATTTAGTGTTGATATATAATATATATATATTATTGATATACTTTAGTTTCCCAGCTCCAAAGACTACTCCTCCTCTGATCTTGACTCTAGTATGTTAACTTTTCCCTAATAAAAGCATAACTTGAACGTGACCATTCATGACACATTTTCCATATTGCAATTTGGAAACAAGTTCTCTACTCCTGTCCACTTCAGCTCTCCTAGCTACTCTTCCTGTTCTGACTCTGAAAACTTAGGTAGCTCTGTGAGAACAGTCAGTGGGCTCCACCCTGTCCTCCCAGAACTTACCCTCTTTACTTTTTTCGCTAGCTTGCTCACCCCAATCCAGATTTATAATTGCTTTATGCCACACACCTTAAAGTGACTTTTTCCTCCCTGTCTTCGTTGTAACAACTGGGAAAATCAAATCCAATTACACACAACTCGCTCCATTACCTTCACCTGAAATCAGGGACCTGAACGGCGTGAATGAGGCATGCAAAGATTTTGACTAGTATGCTTCTCAGATTTCATCCTTTAGCATTTTAATTGTGTGAGTGTCTGTAGGCTTGTGTACGTGAGTGCAGAACCTACCCTGCAAAAGACAGAATAAACTGCCAGATTCCCTGTAGTTGCAGCCAAAGGTAGCTGTGAGCCATCCTCGGGGCTACTTGGTCTCAAATTCAGGTCTTCTAAAAGAAGAGGATGTGCCTTTAATCACTGAGCCACCTCTCTAGCTAAATTGTTTGTGATTCTTATTACTAGCAGAAAACTTCTTATAGTCCTCAAATACAGTTTTGATTTCACTCTCCTAAATAATGATTCACCATCCTTTTGATGCACCTTAATTGTTTTAGTCTTTTTTTGTACCCACAGTCTCCCTGAGGAACCATGAATCAAGCATCAGAGAGGAAAACAGTCCCCACCAGGCTTCATTTAACAGTGATCATCTGCATGTGCATAGGTTAACAGTGATCATATTCACGTGCATAGATTAACAGTGATGACCTGCATTGCATAGATTAGTAGTGATCATTTGCATTGCATAGATTAATAGTGATCATCTGCATTGCATAGATTAATGGTGATTGTCTGCATTCCCCTAGATCTGCACACTCCATGTTCCATGTACTCAGGAGTCTGTGTTCCAATCCTAGTTTCGAGTACTTGCTTTAATTAAACAAATCCCTGAAGAAGTATCCTTCAATGCCCCTCATATTATCATCTTTACTGCCTAATTAGTCCCATTACTATATAAATGTTAGAAATTCTGTTGTTTTCCAGTGTGATTTTCTTCACCTCCCAGATTCCCACCTACTTTTCTGTTTATTTCTGATATTTTACTTGAAGGAGGGTTCATCTGTATTTCTGTGCTTTGATTGGTTAAATAAAAAAGCTGCCTGG